>JAQOWM010000360.1:0-14031 GCA_029041755.1 Resseliella maxima
ATTAGCATCACGAACCGGCAGGCGAGTTATCATGGCGCTACGGTGAATGATATCACGATGGGGAAAAATCACCGAAATATGGTCAGGCAATGGCACCAATTTCGTGGGAGAGAATGCACTGTTACAAAAAAACAAGGCCTGGCAACGATAGACGACAGTGCTACCTGCGGTGACCAGTGGAACTAATACTGGCACAAATTTATATCAACACAAATAATGTGTATGTCGTCAATATTTTTGATGGAAACAAAATAAAAATAAAAAATTGAATCATTCTTTTTTTAATTTTATTTTTTTTCCATCAAAAATATTGATAACATCCACATCATTTGCGTTGATACAAATTTGTGCTAGTATTAGTTCCGCTGGCCACCGTTTTTATGTTGCTGCTACGCAACTTTTTTACGATGCCAACTCTTGCAAAAAAATGATCCAAAATCAAGAAAAATTGGAAAGTGATGCTATCACACAGGGCATCAACATGAAATGGCACTTTATTCCACCAAATTCTCCATCCTTGGGGGATCATGGTAGGCTGGTGTCAAAAGCGTAAAAAAGCATTTAACACATAGGTTCTCACGTAAAATCCGTATTTTTGAAAAATGTCGATTTCTCGATGAAACTTTGATGAATTAAAAAACTGATTGCGGCATTGGATTCGGTATTGAAAATCAATTCAAATTTGCGTAGCGTGGAGGGCGGAGTGACCCTAGGGGTCAAAATAACCCCAAAAAGGTAAAATTCAATAATACGTGATTTTCGGCCATATTTTCTATGAAAACACATAAAACTATATGTGCCAACTGATAGCCAATTGAATTCTGACCCCTGGTTGGAGGGGACTAGGGGGGTAATTTTCTCCTAATGCTGATAGAAAATTGAAATAACCGTGACATTTAGAATCAGAGATATTTTGAATAAAATACAGCTTGAGTGTATGCCATGAACGCAGCATATTATGGATCAAAGTGTGAGTGAATTCAGTCCAACGAATTTCAAATATTTTTGGGAGGGAAAGGATCTCAAGTTTATTTAACTTTGCGATTTTTTCCAATTCAACCTTTCGAATACCTGACTGATGAAAAAATGATGAGATAGAACTCATCAAACCAAGTATTTTGTTGATTATTTTGTGCGAATTACAAACATCTTCCCATATAAGATCCATTCGGTGTGCGGAACACCATATTTTCAATAGAGGAATTGTAGATCCTTCTCTTCGTGTCTCATTATCGAACAATTTCCACAATCCTCCTTTTTCTCCACTGTTTATATTTGTACCATCCGTGCAAATAGATGACACTTTCTGCATAATTTTTTTATATAATTGCTCGCCAATATTGTTTGTAATTCCATTTTTAACTGCATTCATTAAACCTATGGCTCCTCTTTCAATTTGTTGATCAACACCAAGGAAAATAAGTTCATTTTCACCTGTTGGTGTTATAATTTTTAACATGCAATAAATTTTATCTATTTGATTCCGATCAATCGAGCCATCAATTCGAATTGAAAGAGCTATTGCTGAATTCAATTTTTCCTCAAGTTGGTTATCCGATTTCACAATTGTAGTAAGCAGCTGGAGATGAAACATTGGATTCACATATTGCAATTCAATATTTAATGGAATTGTTGGATCTTCGCTCTTGTTGAAATTAAATTTATGAGAAGCTTCTGCCGAAACATATCTCGATGGCCAACTCCGTGCAGGTTTTTGCTATCATCGTAAACTTGTATCATCAGTTTTCCAATATAATCGGCGAGTTGTTTGTTTGCTTGGCTTATGTGGAAATCGAGTAAATGTTTATTTTCATGGGGTTGCAACATACATATCAAATCAACCTTCTTACATTCTTTGTGGTAATTCGTTTGAAAATGTTCTTTCAAAACAGTGTTACGATACCGAGTTCCTTCTTCCTTTGTGATTGATGGTGGTTTATTGTTTGTGCAAAACAAATTAACAGTTTTTGGATTTTTCATACACACTTTACATCGAACATAACGAAGTTTTTGGTTGTTAATAGTTGTATGGAATATTTCAATATATTTCTTTAATTCATCGTCGAAAGACAAATCGTTCGATGTGCATAAGATCTGATTTGCATTTCCAATTTGATTTGATTCCGAATATGTCGATTTTGTTACACCACCAACACAACTATCACTGCAAACTTTTTCAAACGATTGGCCAGTTTGATAGTTTTCATCGTTTTCATCATTTATTATTTTCGTTGCATTTGCCGAGTTGGAGCCTAACAATAAATTCATTCAGTAAACATTCAAAAATATAAATTCATTCGAAGTCATTTGAAGAAATGAAGTGAACATGTATTTACTTTACGAACACAACAATCAAGTGTATTTCACAATACTTACTTGAACTTTGAAAATATTCGTTCAAAAATTTGAATTTTTGTGATGCACTCATACTTAGCACATTGGTTTTTAAAATATAACCACTAATGAATTAAAAATAATAATTAAATATCAATCTCAAATTTGATCTAAGGCGGTCATGCTTAAAATGTTTGAATTGTTGTCGCATGAATGCTGTCATTACAAAGCGCAAAAATTAGCATTGTTTACAAACAGAGTGAAAAGAAGAAACGAAAAATTTGTTGTGCTGTAAGCCGTACACTGTAACATTTAAACAGTTGTTTTGTATGTGTGTGTATTATTGCTATTCATCTGTTAAGTTTGAGTTTGTATTTTTGTTATTTCATAATAAAGATTTTGTGTTTTCTTTATAGTATTTCGATTTTCAGAACTACCAAAATTTCAATTCAGAGCTGCCATACCTAATTCAGAGCTGTCAGTTTCTGGTAGAGCTGCAGCTTAAAATATGCCCTGCATTACACCACAGTCGAGTTTGTAAGAAATTCATTGCCATTTATGCCATCTATACGAGTACGATATGAACTTGGCTGAATATCAAACGATATTGTGAATGCACATGTTGTGAACTTTCATAGATGTGCTTTCATATTCAATCTATCTACAAAGTTTTTATACTCGTTTAGGTGGCATCAATGTAATGAAATAAAAGCTCTTCAATAGAACAACATACATTGAACTCGACTCTGATTACACACATCGCAAACAGAATAAAATGGAAAACTGTAATTTGAAACTTCCACCCTAATGACTTGGTAATCATTAAGAAAAACAATTTGCTACCGAGTCAATGGCAAATGGGCAGAATAACCAAAACATTGCCTTCAAAGGATGGAATAGCTCACGGAACGTACATACGCCCAATCATAAAACTTGCTCTACTCATTCCAAATGAAGAGACATCAAGGGGAGAGACACCAACGCTTTAGTTTTACAACGCATTTTACTAGTTTTTCTATTGAATCACTAGTTTCTCCTATTTCTACTATTTTTTTCTAATACTGCTAGTTTTTCCTTTTATTTTTGCTAATATTCTAGTATTGAACTGACATTTGACAAGTTCCCGATAGGGAATTGACAGGTCAAGTATGATTTTATACGTTTAGTATAAATAGAATTTTGCGATGAAAACAATTGAAAATATATTTTGCTTCAATTTCTTGAATAATTTTCGATGCAAAAATTGCTTGCGTTGTTTTCAATTAGTCAGTGCTTTCAAAAATTCTTGATAACTTCGGAAAATTTGGTGATAAAGCAAATCATAATAAACACGTATTATTTGCCAATTTCTCTAGTTTTTGCTAGTTTTCACTAATTTTTGTATGGTCTTGCATATATTAGCTAATGGTGTCTTTCCCCAAGAGAGACATCCATCGGAAATGAAACAAACTAAGAAAAGCACACCAAAACTTCAACCCGTGTGAGCAAAATAAAATAAAAAACATTGCCAAAAACTAAGAAAACAGAAGCGGCATTAACAAACGTTGTTCAAAAGGTACACAATGACTGCAATAAAAAGATCATAAAAATCACATAAGGACCCTATTAGCAACGTACAAACCAATAGACGAAGAAAGTTAAGGGAGACATCAATAAGCGTTACGAATTTTCTATTCATCATTTACCTGAACCGATTATGTAAGACAATGGAACTATGTTCCAGAGAAGAAATGTCTCAAGCCAAAAATGAGAAACCGAATATTTTCACTTTTCAACATGCATAGAAAGTCATAAAATGCAACAAAGTTGAAAAAAATTTATTTAAAAATTCAAATTTCTTGAAACAGAGTTAAAAAAGTTATCAGGTGCATGTACAACGGCCCTCACATTAGCAAAAAATCAAAACATATAACAGAGCCGATAGAACAACTACAAGCGCTATGGCCATGTTTAAAATAAAAAAAAAAATGGCACTAATGCACGAAGTTGCCACCAGACAAGGGCACATGAACATCGATATCACCACAAACATCGTTACCTCTGAAAAAATATACACAAATTTAACTGAAAACACCATCGATTCTGAAGAAGTGGACATAAATCAGAACGAAAGTTTCAAAGAAGAAGTGTGTGCTAACAAAGCGGCAATAGCACAAGAGGTTGAAATTGAAACATCAAAAAGTGAGTTCGAACAAAACAACGAAACAAATTATGTCAACTTTTAAGAAGAGGCAAGTGAATCATCAGTTCAGTTAGGAAAACAACAACTGCGAAGCACCATTGAACCAAAAAAATATTCAAAAGATACAATCATGAGAAAATTCATCAAAATGGTAACAAAATTCGAACCAATTGATCTGAATAATCGTCTCTCATCTATCGGACAATTAATGCTGTCGTTGGATGCAGTACTCTGTATTATTCCAAGTTTACCCAAACAACAGAGGTACTTGGACAAGTGGATATTATATTCATTGCTACGCTGTTTTGACGAATACAACAATGATGCATAGATAAACTATCCAAAGAAAAACCAGTTTCTCATCAGCAATATGATTTGTTTTCTGCGTGAAACATTCCTTGCACTACAAGGTGAAAATTTAAAAAAAACCACTCACGAAACACAAAAAAAAAATTCAAATTAATAAAAGGTTTATGGGTGTCAAGGCGATAAAACGAGGCGCACGTAGTTTAGTATAAGATACATTAGAAAGCGATTGAACTTATGTTTAACTACGTTCCAAGGGGGGGGGAGGAGTTGAATTATGTTCAAATCAAAAAAGAAACCAACAAAAAATTTAATAACTCGATGTCAATCGCCTCTGTGATGCAACAAAAAGATTATGTAAGATCACGCATCACCTATTTACATTTTCACACAAATTACAATATAATCCAATGGGTCATAAAATCATGATTTACGACTTTCTTCAGCTGTCTAATATGTCAAAATAGTAACAGTCATATGATTTCCAGAGACAATGTAAATAGCTTAAATGACATAACTATTACAATTCAATTGAAGTAAAAATCAAATAAACTTATTACGATCAAACATTTTGCATGTATTCATTCAATTTATCTTGTTATTATTGAAAGTATTCTGTATAATATCTTAGATTCATGCAGTCTTTGGCGGTAATTAATAATTATGATAATTTGTCAATGTTTCACATGATTGAATATCAGTAATATTAGCAATGCGTGAATTGTCGCCACGTCGCTTGCGTTGAGTAAACGATTGACACAAGTCTTACAGAGATCGTTTGTTGAGTTTTTTGAAAACGATTGCTCATTAATTTTTTCTGCATGTTGAATATCTTGCAATGTTTTTATGATGTAATTTGAAAATAACGCCATTTTAATTTTCATTTTTTTTTTTATATATATGATTTATCTTTAACTTTGTTTTTCTTTGTTGTAACTTTGATTTGTGAGTAGTTGTACTCCTTGTTCTTTTTTTTTGGCCGTGGTGAGTTGAACAGTTTTGAGCGCAATTTTGAATTCAGTTGGGTTGGCCGACTCGGTTAAGTATTTCGGGCAACATGTATTTATAATCCGAACGTGACAACGAACACGATCATGCAAACGACGAAAGAAGTTGCAAGTCAATATTGTAAAAAAAAAGATTAGAATTGCTTTGACCATCGTTGCGTACACATCATAGAGCATTCACACAGTCAGTCACTCAATACACCATTACATTCAATTCGATTCATCGACACATTATAATTGCAAAAAAAATCAAATCACTCATTAAGAATCAGTGTTACAATTAATTTCATAAAAATATTTTGTTTAATTTGTTTAAGTTCAATTTGAAATTTGAAAATAATTTGAAGCTTAATTTATTTAATTTTACTTTACCAAAAAATGTTTCTTTCAAATTCACTTTGGAAATAAAGTGTAAATTTTGATTATACAAGATAATATTCTGAGCAAGAGCTCCGTTGTTTAAAATTCATACATTTTTTGGTGGCCCATGGGAGGAACTCAGAAAAAAAAAAAAATAATTGTAAAATTATTCGTACATTTCAACCATTTGTGTTCGGTGCATATTTTTTCGTATTGAGTGGTGTACGTGACGCGCAACACATTGTATTCAGTTAGCGGTTCTTATTTCAATAGAATGCAAGCATTCAAGTCTCAATAGCATTCAAGGTCATTTTGAGTACAGTAACAATGTCGGATCCAAACGCTTCATCGTCCGTCGATATATCGTTTTCATCAGAAGATCTGATAAAATTGCAATTGGAACGATTAAGTGTCTTAGAAAATATAAAGAAAAATTATAGCAAGGATGCAGCAGCACGTAAAACAGAAAATTATTTCAAAAAACGAATTGAGCAGCTACAATTATTAAATGAGCAATTTGCAAGCACTCATAAAATCATTATTTGCACCACAACGAATACTGAAGCGGAATATTTCACCGAGTCAACTGCATTGAAATTCGACGATATGTATTTCGAACTGTACTGTAACATTATTGATGCTCGTGATATAAAATTTCCGCCGACGGCATCGGTCGCTACGACAAATAACCCACCGTTATCTTCGCAGAACAATTTATCGACTGTACAAGTGCCTGAAATTCCAAATCCAATTTTTTCTGGCAAATATGATGATTGGACTAGTTTTCATGATTCGTTTTCTCGTTTGATACATCAAAATTTATGTCTCAATGCAATTCAAAAATTTCATTTTTTAAAATTGGCTTTACCGGTTGACCGTGATATTGATATTCATCGAATGACTCTTAGTGAAAATAACTACGCAATAGCATGGGATATGCTTGTGCAACGGTACAATAATCCACGAATTTTGCACGCGCAACAAATGAACACCATTTATGCTTTACCGTTGCTTCCGAAAGAGCGTTCTGAAGATATCAAACAGTTACTCAACACAGCAAATGTATGCATTAGTGAGTTAAAAAGAATGGATATTCGCATTGAATCGTGTGATCATTGGTTAGCACATTTGATAGCAACAAAATTGCCAAAAGAAACACATCAAGCTTGGGAGTTTTCTTTAGGCAATCAAATAGAAATTCCAACGTTCAAAGATTTAAGTGCATTTTTGAATAAACGTTTGATTACAATCGATGCCATTGAAAATCGAAATATTACTCAATCATCAATGCAATATAAAGGGAGCACAAAAATGCAGCAATCAACTGATTTGAAATCATTTAAGAAACAAACAACGGTCGAACGGAAAATGTTTCATGCTAAAACGCAAAATGGAAATTCAAACAACAAATGTCCATTGTGTGATGGGACACACACATTTAGAAATTGTCAATCTTTCTTATCTCAAGATTGTTTTGAGAGGAAAGCAACGGTAGATCGATACAAGCTGTGTTTAAATTGTTTGAGCAAATCGCATTTTGTATCAAAATGCCCAAGTGGAATGAATTGTCGAACATGTGGTCAACGTCATCATACATTACTTCACTTCACATTCAACCCATCGAATACAGCAGTGGCTAATTCACCGGGAAACACATCTTTGTCAACTGTACAAACACCAACTAATTCACAGGCTAGTATTGAAACAAAAACTCATCATTTAAATACAAGTTTCGTTTCAGAAAAAATACGAAAACCACCGAAAGTTCTTTTAGCCACAGCGCTCATACCAGTCGTTAATGTGAACACTGGTCGTCGGATAGTTTTGCGAGCACTTATCGATCAAGGTTCAGAGGGAACTTTTATCACCGAACACGCTGCCAGCGTTTTAGGGTTGAAACGCACGTCAATGAAAGCTGATGTAACAGGAGTTGGCAATCACAGGGATTCAAGCAACGAATATGTCAGTTTCGAAATGCGTTCAAACATCAACAACAATTTTCAAACATTTGTGGAAATGGCTTTTGTAATGGAAAAAGTCACATCAAAATTGCCAAGCCAATTCGTAGAACCGCAAGTTTGGCCTCACATACGTGATTTGGTATTGGCTGATCCAACCTATTTTGCAATTAATCGCATCGATTTACTTATTGGCTCGGAAATGTCGGCATCGATTCTATTGGCTGATCAAAGAATCGGTCAATCTGATCATCCTGTTGCACAAAATTCACATTTTGGTTGGATTTTATGGGGCAGAGTCGCAGCTCCATCGCCTTCAACATCAGTCAGTGTTAAATGTCATCAAATTTCAATCAACTCAAATTTAGATAAACTTGTTCAAAATTTCTTTGAATGTGAGCAAGTCCCAGAAACGCGTGTATTATCAGCAGAAGATCAATGGTTCATGGATTTCTTCAACAATACGTGTACTCGACAACCAAACGGCAAGTACATGGTTCGCTTGCCAATTAAAACAATTTTCGATCCAAATCAGACATTGGGTCGATCGAAGCAGCTAGCTATCAATCGATTTCATCAATTGGAAAAACGTTTACTTCGAACTGATGGTTTAATGGAACGTTATTCAAAAGGTATTCATGAATATTTTGAATTAAATCAAATTGTTCCTGCTTTTTCTTCAGAAGATGAGCATTGCTCAGTCACTAGCACCAATAAGCAAAATGTCACAGCGTGTGTGTTGGCTCATCATGCGGTCATTCGTGAGGAGAGTTTAACAACAAAGCTGAGAATTGTTTTCGACGCATCTGCAAAAACGTCTAATGGAAAATCGCTCAATGACATTCTATGCATTGGCCCAGCGTTACAGAATGAATTGCCGGCTATCATTTTAAATTGGAGAAGGTATGAATTTGTATTTATATCCGACATTCAAAAAATGTATCGTTGTATAGATATGCACAAAGACGACATTCCATACCAAAAGATTTTGTGGAGAAACGAAAAAGGAGAAATTCAAGAATTTTGCCTCACAACAGTTACATTTGGTACTGCATCAGCACCATGCACCGCTATTAGTGTCATTCAACGTATTGCAGATGATGAAAAAATTCGATATCCACTAGCTGAAAATGTTTTGAAACATGAAATGTATGTCGATGATGTGCAATCTGGAGGTTATTCAATTACACATGCCAAACAGGTGCGTGATCATGTTAAAAATGCATTGTCGTCTGCTGGAATGGAATTGAGAAAATGGGCAAGCAACAATCAAGAATTACTTGAAACAATTCCAATTGAACATCAATACAGTGGCACTTTACTTGAATTGGAGAACAACGAAACAGTAAAAACACTTGGTATGTATTGGCAACCGAATGAAGATGCATTCAAATTTGCAATCAAATTCGATTTGCCAACAAAGGTAACGAAACGAACAATGCTGTCAACTATTGCGCGCTTATTTGATCCGCTTGGATTCATTACACCGATAATCGTCATTGCCAAAATTTTGCTGAAGCGCGTATGGATAGCTAAACAAAATGAAACTAATTTGCCATTAGAATGGGACACACAAGTGCCTGAACCAATTTATAGTGAATGGTTAAAGTTTATTAACGATTTAACGTCAATCGACAAAATTACAATTCCACGATGGTTAAACTATACACCACAACAGATCAAATCCATTCAATTGCATGCCTTTTGTGATGGAGCATTTCCAGCGTACGCAGCAACTGTATACATTCGGTTGGAGTATCAAGATAGAGTACACACACATTTACTTATCGCAAAGAGCAAAACAACTCCAACGAAACCATTGACAATTCCTCGAATTGAATTATGCGGAGCTGAATTATCAACAAGATTGGCAGGTTGGGTCAAGACAAACCTTCGTGTTGATTTCAATGATATTCCAGTATATTTTTGGACGGATGCAACAATTGTTTTACATTGGATCAAAGGAGATGTCAACCGATGGCAAACATTCGTAGCGAATAGAGTGAGTAAAATTTTATCAAATTCATCACCAAAGTTTTGGAATCATGTAGGTACCAAAGAGAATCCCTCTGATTGTGCAACGCGAGGCTTAAATCCATTGCAACTGTTAAAGTTCGAATTGTGGTGGAGAGGTCCATCTTGGCTTGTTAAATCAATGGAAAATTGGCCTAAATTCGATGAAACAAAACACATATTCGATGATGCAACGCTTGAAGTAAAATCAACCAAGGTTCATGTTCACGTTTCAATTCAAAGTGAATCGATCATCTATCAATATTCAACGCTCACAAAACTCATTCGTATTACGGCTTGGATTTTTCGCTATCAACATAATTGCCTAAATCGAGAAAATCCACGCAAAGGTCCATTGTCCGTCATCGAATTACACGACGGTTTGTTAAAGTTAATTCGTTTAGTGCAATCAGAAGCATTTGGCAAGGAAATTCATTCAATTGTAATCAAAGAACCATTGAGTAGTAAATCAAAAATTCGTGGATTGACTCCATTCATCGATGATCTCAACATTTTACGTGTTCGGGGCAGATTACAGCGTTCAAATTTGCCATATCGCCAAAAACATCCGATCATCATACCAAATCAACATTATTTCACTCGTTTGTTAATTGACAATTCACATCGAAACACTTTGCACGGTGGTGTGCAATTAACATTATGGAATTTACGTCAACAATATTGGATCGTTAACGGACGACAAACCATAGCAAAACAAATCCGGAAATGCATAAAATGCTTTCGAAACAAACCTGAAGTATCCAATCAGTTAATGGGAAATTTACCGTATCATCGTGTCAACCCACCAAATCGACCGTTTGTAGCAACAGGAATTGACTACACTGGTGCAATTGAAATAAAATCGTCGAAATTTCGAGGCAACACCGTATACAAGGGATACGTTGTCATTTTTATTTGCCTTGCAACAAAGGCGGTTCATTTAGAAATAGTAACAGGTATGTCAACTGAACATTTCCTAATGGCTTTACATCGTTTCATTGGTCGTAGAGGATTTTGTCGAGACATATTCAGCGACAATGGCACAAATTTCATCGGTGCCAATAGCATTATCAATTCAAAGCCACTTTCAAAGGCATTGGAGAAGGATGTCGTGCCGAAGCTTGCAGAGAAGGGTATTCAGTGGCATTTCAACCCACCACATTCGCCAAATTTTGGTGGATTATGGGAAGCTAATGTGAAATCAATTAAATACCATTTAAAACGTATGGTGGATGGTCACAGGCTAACGTACGAAGAATTAACAACTGTTTTGGTTCGAATTGAATCATGCTTAAACTCAAGACCATTGTGTCCCCTTAATTCGGATCCGGATGATCTGGCCGTGTTGACGCCAGGTCATTTTCTAATTGGCGATGCATTGCTTGCCCCGCCTCCTGAACAATCGTCAATGAAATTAAGTCTCAGTAACAATTACATCGCATTGCAAAAAATGATACAACAATTTTGGACAAAATGGTCATCAGATTGGTTGTCACATTTACAAAATCGACCAAAATGGCACAATGAGCAACCAAATTTACAAATTAATGATTTGGTTGTGGTGAAAGATGATCGATTGCCACCGAATGAATGGAAACTAGGTCGAGTCACCGAAGTACATCCTGGAGCTGATCAGTTGGTTCGAGTTGTCACGGTGCGGACAAACAATGGAGTCTATAAACGTTCGGTATCCAAGTTGTGTCGATTACCAATCAGCACATTCCAAGAAGAAACCAGTAAACAATAAGCAATAATTGGGGAACTTTTGTTTGGGTGTTTTCTTTTGCTCTATAAAAACGAAAACACCAATCCAGTACAAGAGGTTGTTCCAAAGGTTATCAGTAAGATTACAATACTGCTATGGGCAGTATTGGGGGCAGCATGAACAGTTTTGAGCGCAATTTTGAATTCAGTTGGGTTGGCCGACTCGGTTAAGTATTTCGGGCAACATGTATTTATAATCCGAACGTGACAACGAACACGATCATGCAAACGACGAAAGAAGTTGCAAGTCAATATTGTAAAAAAAAAGATTAGAATTGCTTTGACCATCGTTGCGTACACATCATAGAGCATTC
This sequence comes from Resseliella maxima, assembly GCA_029041755.1. Taxonomy (NCBI): domain Eukaryota; kingdom Metazoa; phylum Arthropoda; class Insecta; order Diptera; family Cecidomyiidae; genus Resseliella; species Resseliella maxima. The sequence continues at coordinate 12,239 of JAQOWM010000360.1, forward strand.
ACACAGTCAGTCACTCAATACACCATTACATTCAATTCGATTCATCGACACATTATAATTGCAAAAAAAATCAAATCACTCATTAAGAATCAGTGTTACAATTAATTTCATAAAAATATTTTGTTTAATTTGTTTAAGTTCAATTTGAAATTTGAAAATAATTTGAAGCTTAATTTATTTAATTTTACTTTACCAAAAAATGTTTCTTTCAAATTCACTTTGGAAATAAAGTGTAAATTTTGATTATACAAGATAATATTCTGAGCAAGAGCTCCGTTGTTTAAAATTCATACAAGGCGATAAAACGAGGCGCACGTAGTTTAGTATAAGATACATTAGAAAGCGATTGAACTTATGTTTAACTACGTTCCAAGGGGGGGGGGGAGGAGTTGAATTATGTTCAAATCAAAAAAGAAACCAACAAAAAATTTAATAACTCGATGTCAATCGCCTCTGTGATGCAACAAAAAGATTATGTAAGATCACGCATCACCTATTTACATTTTCACACAAATTACAATATAATCCAATGGGTCATAAAATCATGATTTACGACTTTCTTCAGCTGTCTAATATGTCAAAATAGTAACAGTCATATGATTTCCAGAGACAATGTAAATAGCTTAAATGACATAACTATTACAATTCAATTGAAGTAAAAATCAAATAAACTTATTACGATCAAACATTTTGCATGTATTCATTCAATTTATCTTGTTATTATTGAAAGTATTCTGTATAATATCTTAGATTCATGCAGTCTTTGGCGGTAATTAATAATTATGATAATTTGTCAATGTTTCACATGATTGAATATCAGTAATATTAGCAATGCGTGAATTGTCGCCACGTCGCTTGCGTTGAGTAAACGATTGACACAAGTCTTACAGAGATCGTTTGTTGAGTTTTTTGAAAACGATTGCTCATTAATTTTTTCTGCATGTTGAATATCTTGCAATGTTTTTATGATGTAATTTGAAAATAACGCCATTTTAATTTTCATTTTTTTTTTTATATATATGATTTATCTTTAACTTTGTTTTTCTTTGTTGTAACTTTGATTTGTGAGTAGTTGTACTCCTTGTTCTTTTTTTTTGGCCGTGGTGAGTACTTTGTACTCCGTGGTGAGAATTGCTTTTCCGTTAATCTTTAAGTTTTCGTTTGGTCTTTAAATCTTTTGAATCATTAGCTTTTATTTGAAAATCAAGAATTTCTTGGTTGAGCCCCCAAATGTGGGATTGATATTATTTTTTTTATTAAGGTTTGCTTAATGATTGACTTTACAATTAGATTTTACATTCTTTTTATATTATATTTTTGATAGGCAAAGCCTACTATATTCTACATTTGATGTAAGAAAATTTTATTATTATTATATTTGTGCTTTATGCTTTATAATTACAGCTGGACACGAAGGGAAGTCTGTTGTTAAAGCCGATATCCTGAAATTTTTGACACTTAAAATTGTGGTAATAGTATATGGAGCAAAGTAATTTTTCGATTTTTCATTGAATTTTATTGAATGTTTCATATTATGTGCAGAAGATAAAATCAAATTAACAAGTTTCATTGTTGGATTGAAAAAACAAAAAAGCACCAAAGTGATCATGCAATTTCATTTGAGTGGACTTCTCTCTCAGCGTCTTCTCCTATTTTGGTTCTGATTTTGGTTCTGATTTTGATTTGCCAACTGATTAAGGGCATTTTGTAAAGTATTCGGATTGACATTTCTGTAGATAGAACAATGAATTCAATTATTAAAAATATACAAATTATTTAATATTTATCTTAAC
>JAQOWM010000999.1:0-15845 GCA_029041755.1 Resseliella maxima
CATAGCGTTTTTTGTGGCGCACAATTTTACATGAGCATTTACTTTGAATGGAAACTTTGCAAAGTTTGACATAAATCCATATTCGCCTTTTAAAGAACTGAACTTTATTTGTGCAGACATTTTGAAATTTTTTTCACAAATAAATCACCAAAACAATTTTAGAATAAAGCGAAAAGCAATATCATAAAACAGGTGTCAGGCCTCCAAGGTAAATAACGAGACTGATTCTCTTTCTTTTATGAAATGATACTTATATTACTGTAAATGATTCATTTCATATCATATGTGTAGGTATCAATACAAAAATGCATATCTATACACCCAGAGGAATTTGACAGTCAATATTCCAACATTTGATTTCAAATGTCATATTTCCAACGAACGTTGTAATATTTACAACCATGGTTGGAATTCTATCATCACAGATTTGTTTGCACTAATACCAACGCAGTTGCGCATTTGGTTGTAAGTGTAACATTCCAACTGCGCGCTCAAGCGGATCGGTATTAGTGAAAACAAATCTGTGATGATAGAATTCCAACCATGGTTGTAAATATTACAACGGTCGTTGGAAATATGACATTTGAAATCAAATGTTGGAATATTGACTGTCAAATTCCTCTGGGTGTACACAGTGTGTATTACACACATATAAGTTAACCTATCACAATCAACGTTTACGGTCTATGTGGATATAGCGTTTGATTATACGAATTTCACAATCAAACGAAATCATTGGTTATGACACCAAAATTCATTCTATTTGATTGGTGTATAAAGTTTTATTTCATCAAAAATTAAATTTTTTTTCTTTCCCAAACTCTAAATTGTTACATCGTTTGGATATGTTTTGTGAATGTCAGAGAAGAGAAAACATAAAAACTATAGAGAAGAGAAAAAAGAAATAGAAGATCATAACGAGACTGAGTAAAGTCAGTCAGTTCTTTATTATATTTTTGTTTGTTTACACCGAGTGTATACAATCATAACACAAATGCGTAACAAATTGCAACAATTCAAATGAAAATTTACTACTGCTCATTAACCGCATTGTTTTATGCTGACTGATACACATGCATGCACACATCCGTATGCTGGTGTGAGTGTACTTCGGCAAAAGCCGAATGTCGTTGTGACATTTGAAAATTCGATTTTGTTGTTTGCAGTAATCTTACATAAAAAAAGAATCGCGTTCACATCAATTCAATCCAAGTTGCATTTGATTTTTACATTCATCATTTGCATATAAATACAATTTTGTGGGAAAATCTTTCAGATATTGAATGTTTATTCCGAACAGTCACTTAAAAGGTATTCAATTTGAGAATTTTTATGAAAATGTGTGAATTTAGTGCGGTTTTTCAATTCCGTATCTCATACAAGAACTAAAATAATTAAAATAGTAGCGATAAAAATCTTGTAATGGACTCCCTCAATGAATTTTATCGATTTCTATCACTTTTCGTACAATTGTCACCATAAAATTTGATTTTACTATCAAAAAAACCAATTGAGTGGTTTTTGTTAGTAGAAACATAACCTAAAAATCAAAGCTATTGGCCGGTTTACCCTGACAACATTCAATAAACAGTTGTTGTTGTGGTGATGTTTTTTTCCATTGAAAACGTCTAGAAATCAAGATTAAATCCATTTCTCTACCATTCAGAATTTGTACATAATTAAGAATAGAAAATAACATTGAATTTGTTTCAGAACAAACATTTGTGCACATTCCCATATCCGTGGTTTGGGCTTGGATGATGTTCTCGAAGCTAGAGCGATGTCACAAGGTATGGTTAGACAAAGAGATGCTCGAAGTGCAGCTGGAACTGTTTTAAATGTATGCGAAGATAAAATCGCTGGACGTTGTATTCTTATCGCAGGAGAACCTAGTAGTGATAAAACAGCTAATGCAGTTTGTATGGAAAAGGTAAGCTTCAAACTTATTTAGCAAATTGAAATGGTCGAAAGTCTAATTTGAATTTTGAATTTATTTACAAAAATAGGCAATTGGAAGTGAATCACTATTCACAAGTATTTCCGGTTCAGATTTGTACTCATTGGAAATGAGTAAAACAGAAGCATTATCACATTCCCTACTGAAGAATATTGGTGTTCGCATTAAAGAAGAGGCAGGAATCATAGATGGTGAAGTGGTTAAAATTCAAATTGATCAACCAGTTACGGGTATTGGTCAAAAAGTTGGCAAAGTCACATTAAAAACCACTGAAATGGAGGCAAATTACACACAAGCAAATCTGTGTATAATTTGTCAATGTATTATTCCAATACGGAACAAATACGGAACACTCCATAATGGAGTAAATATGTATTGGTGAAAACTGAAATTTTAGCGCAAAAAATTTTGACAATCGTTCGAAAGCCCAGATTCCTATGTGACGTTTATACCAAATCGGAGTTAACCAATACATATTTACTCCATTCTGGAGTGTTCCGTATTTTTTCCGTATTGGAATAATACATTGAAAAATTATACACAGATTTGCTTGTGTGTACGATTTGGGTAATAAAAAAAATTCACTCATTATTCACACATCTCTCGAATATTTAATTTTATAACATTTTCTCTAATTCATTCACCGTTAGGAAATAAAATCATTGAATGCTTTTTGTAAAAGAAAATCCAAGTCGGCGATGTGATATCAATCGACAAAGCATCTGGAAAAGTAACAAAGCTTGGACGAAGCTTTGCCCGTACTAGTGATTATGATGCAACGGGTACTCTCGGCGGTATGCCAGGCGGATCCCCAGGCGTAGCTGGAGCAATGATCAGAAAACGCATTCGCGTTGGGTTGTTTGGTGGGTCAGACGATCAACGTTCAACAGTCCATCGACCACTAACACCCGAAGAATTATATAACGAATTTATACAAGAGCAAAGAGCAGCAACGGCAGTTCAACGAGCGGAGAGCACACGTTTAATCGAAGAGAGCACACGTTTAAACCGATGTCGCATTAGTAAAGATGAGCATTGCCTCTTACGCCATCGGTACGAGTACGGTGTGAAATTGAATAAATATCAAACAATATTGTGAAAGCACACGCAGTGGACTTTCATGTTGGTGCTTTCATACACGATTTATATGCATAAAAAGTTTTCATACCATAGCAAATGAGTCGTGCACTGAATGCCGTAAGCAAGTAAATCAAAAACGGCATAAATTGAACGACAATTACTTTGCAAGCGATCTCTATCACATATACACTGAATTGCACATACACCATTACAGAATGCAAACGACAAATCGTATCTTTTTGCCGTTTCCTTTGGTATAGTCAGTGCACATTAATAAATCGTATAGGTGGCGTCAATGTCTTGAAATCAAAGCTCTTCACATGTTAAAACATACAACAAATGCCACATTGTTTAAACGCAGAGGGCACACGTTTAAACGCAGATGCAGACAATCGGGAAGCCGCAATCAACTGGTTAGTAGCACACCCAGCCACCAATGCTACTTTGGAACGGCTACTGATTGAACATATCATACGATCAGTGTTTGCTATACTGCAAAAGAGATCGAATATTGGATACGGCGTATAATAAAAGAAAGGCAAGTGAGAAAAAGGAAAGAAAAAAATCTTTACTTTCAAGTTTTGTCGAAGAATCATCCAAATTGAACGCAAATTATATTATGTACTTTTCCCAATATTCCAATCTAGAGTTGTATAAATGATACTTTGCGAATAAGTTGAAAAATTAATTGAAAAACAAAACAAAACTAAACAAAACAACCAACGCAACAAAATTCTGATTTTATTCCCACTGGAAAAAAAAAACACACACACATACAGTACAATACAACATTACAAAATATAATAGAAAAAAAGAAACGCAAATATTGTGGTCATATGCACCGAATTGTAAGTTTTTACTCTCGTGACGATATTGGAAAAAAGAGAAGCCAAGCGATAAACAAACAAACAAACATATTATTGATCTCATGCTGCGTTAATCGTAAATATGTTCTATGTGACAAAATATGCATAGAGATAGGAATTGCACAAGAAAAGCATAACTTTATCGACAAATCGTCCGTGAGCAAATTGCAATCGGTAAACACGTTTGAAGAGATTTTTTTCTTCCAATTGTAAATAAAATTTAAAAAAAAAAAAAAAACAACAACAACAAATTATTCATTCAATTTTTTTCTCGCGTGTCGAACTGATATTTCTTGCTCGCAGATGACGGTAGTTTAGAAATTCACACGAAGAACATCCAATTGAGCCAGCTAAAAGAAAAAACTCATTTTCTCTTTTCAAAGTCCATTTACAATGTATGTGAAATTGTGAAAAGTGTAAGAATATAACAAAAACCAATCTATCTATCCAAATGGAATGTGTAAAAATTCTTTATTTTGCACAAAAGAGAAAAACAAAATTCGATAGAGAATTTATTTTATATTTCATCTGATTCGATCTGATTTATTGAATTTTTTTAGACACACTAGACTTGATATAAGAAAAAAACAATGAAATAAAGAGATATGATATATCGAATATTGTACTTTTATTTTAACAGAAATTTAACGGTTTCCTTTTTCAAATTATTCAAAAGCTTTGACACCATAATATGGTGACAGTTCATTAAATTCAGATTAAATGTGTCTTAAACGTCAAATTTGATTGTTGTCAATAATAATGATTAAGAACTATGGCTTGATTTCTAAGGTTAAATTGAAAAAGTTAGAAATATGTTTCAGTTAAAAAAAATATACCATCCACCACCACAACCACCGTCAATTTTGTAAAATTGAGGTTATGGTGAATCCCGGACAAGCCAATGTGTGTGTATGTGTACTGTACAGATTATGATGTTGACATCGAAGTTTGACATTTGCTGAAATGTCATATGCAGATGTTCATCAAAACAATTTTTTTTGCGCATTTTTAAGCAATTCTTAAAATATTTTATCCGTATATAGCGAAATTTACAAGCATTGTAATTCGTAAAAACATGATGAAAATATTTTTCGGAAGATAACTAAGCTCTGACTGAAGTTATGACATAACTTGAATATAAATCTCGCGAAAAGTATTCATCAATAAATCTTCATGAAGAAAGTCGTGAATTTGAAATAGTTGATTTTCTGATTAAAATGGATTATTTAAGCAATTAATTTGTTTAATTGATACACTTTTATTCAATTATCTCTATGACACATCAATGGAAATATTTAAATCAGTGTACGATACAATACACTTATAAGGTATAAGTTCACAATTTGACATGACGTGACTATAAATACGTACTGAAAGCATATTTAATTTCAGTCGTAAAACTAATGTGACACAGAGTGGATCATCATTTTGACGTAACATTCATTTTAAACACGGTGCTAACGAACAAGACTGACTGCAGATTTGTGATAACGTGGATAATGTAAGTATTGCTTGTTATTTACATTCTAATCAAATTTGTAATAATTTTCTAGCTCGTTTATTTTATGGTAAATAAGAAGACCTACATAAGTATACGATTCAGACAGGAATGAATTAAACTCTGTTTTTTCATAATATTGTTTACAATTACGAGCAGAATTACAAACGTACTATGAAACTAAAGTAAAAGTCAATTGTCATCGACCTTGAAAGATCCACCGTAGCTAATTTTAATGCTTGCTGTAATCATTTTGAAATTGAATTAATTGTAGCGTGACGTATTACGCTATTTCAATTTTTACCAAAATTCCAATGCATTTAAACTGATGACACAGTTCCAAATATATGAAGTTGGTGCAATCTTAATAACAAATCTGGTTTATCCAGTGAACTTTGATCTATAAATCAAGATTTTATGAAACTGTCTATTTTTAAAATTTCACCAATTAACGTAAATTAATAAAATTCGTAAAAAAAATAAATTTTGGCAAACTGTCTGTTGTTTAGAAAAAGAAAAAACGAATATACTGTCAACACATCAAATATATATTTATCTATATGCTATGGATAATATTTGAAAATTTCTGACAAAATTATTAATAGAAAATTTTCGAATTTTAAAATTAAATGTTTTTATTGTAGATTTTCTGTGCTAAGTCAAAAATGGATGTTCAATGGAAGGAAACGTACGAAATTTTAAATAAAAAACAAAGCGAAGTTATCAGCACAATTGAATTGGCAAAACAAAATGAAATTCAAGGGAATAATGAAGTTGCATTAATCAATTACAAATTATGTATATCAATAATTGATGAGGCGCTAGCAACTCCAGTCGCTTTGCCAGACGATCCAGATGAGGTTGATGAAACATGGCATTTGGGATTGAAAATTGTTAAATCACTCAAACGGGCTAGAGGTGAAGTAATGCACAGTATAGCCATTTTATCACCGTCAACGAGTGAAGCAAATATTTCAACACTTGCAAACACTTCATTTGGATCAAATGAAATTACAAAACGACCACGAACATTCATGGAATTGGCAGAAGCATTACAAAATTTTGAATATGATTCGAAAGACCCAAAAAATTTGCCCAGCGTTTTAGAATTATTATTCTCCTGCGAAGGTGTAAAATTATATCATATTGCTGGAAATGGTGAAGTATCTACGGCTGATGAATCGTCAACATTACGAATTGTTCGCTTAGATCAAGATTTAACTCAAAATTTAGACGCTACATATTTTATGCAAATTATATGCTCATCAGCTGCTAAAGAAATTCAAACAAAAGATTCAAATATTGGTCAAAATGTTGATGAAATAAATAATACGATTGGCAATGATGATGATGAATTTCCTTGCGCAAAAAAAATAAAAGAAAATACTCCACCAAAGCCACATGACTCACCATTTTCGGATTTGATATATCCATTGGTACCGGGTGTGTCACCATGCTTCCGGACTGATTACGGTGCGTTCATATTCCCTGACATTCAATGTGAACATCAAGGTGCTGCAATTGGTATTGTGGTTCCAAAATCAACCGATACCATTGTGCTTGAGATTTTGGAAGCAATTTTGCACGGAATTGTTCGACAAAAAGTTGGCGAAGAGGGAGAAGAGGACGAAGAAGAAGAAGAGGAAGGAGAAGAAAAAGAGAGAAAGCGACGTTACGCTAGTGAACGCATTTCGGAAAATATAATACAAGGTGCATGTTTCATATCGAATGGATTAGTTAAAGGTACTGAACAAGTTGGCAGATTTGTATCGTATACAACACCTTATATTATTTCCAAGTTGAATAAGGCACCACAAAATGCACCCATTTCAAATAAAGTTTCCAATGGCGTCGAAATAGCCAAATCGGCAACAGGACTTGCTGTTGGCATCACCAGTTTTGTAGCCGGAAAAGTTGGCAACGCAACTATGGCATTGGGGAAGTTTCTTGCTCCGCATGTTCATGCTCAGGGAAGCAAATTGCTATCGAAATCAATGGGCTGCAGCACCGATGAAGCCCAAGATAAGGTGAATTTCAAAATTTCAATCTCTTTTAAGTACATTTTATTTTTTGTAAATATAAAGAACAAAATTTAATTGGAATTGCATTTGCATTTGCATTTTTGAATCTAATTTATTTTGTGATAAAAATACAATAGTTTTTTCTTACAGAATACAATCATATTTCATCATATTATAAAATTGCATGTGAAAATTTAAATAATCCATTACTAATTGTTCAATTAATTTGGCTGACAATTGTTGCATTCAGATCTTAGGTGATCTCTGACTTTCATTAGTGTTTTGCCCAGCATATTTTTTCCAGTCCCATTTCGACCAATATCACCCCAATAGGAATCTTTATTAGATCTCTCGATTATTATTGCATCACCAGTTTGCAATAATTTTTCTCGAATTTCATCATTTTGTTGAAATTTTTTCAAGCATCCCTCAAACATGATATCATTGCGAATGGTATTCCAAAGAGCGATGATTGGAAAATCTCGAGATCGGCCTAGGGTTTTTGCTTGTTTTGGCGTTCGAGCATTTCGTATTTTCTCCGAATAATTTACATCTTGGAATTTTGCGGCTTGAAAATAATGCTCAACAGTATGATACATTTTCCCATTTACTTTGAATGGAAACTTTGCAAAGTTTGACATAAATCCATATTCGCCTTTTAAAGAACTGAACTTTATTTGTGCAGACATTTTGAAATTTTTTTCACAAATAAATCACCAAAACAATTTTAGAATAAAGCGAAAAGCAATATCATAAAACAGGTGTCAGGCCTCCAAGGTAAATAACGAGACTGATTCTCTTTCTTTTATGAAATGATACTTATATTACTGTAAACGATTCATTTCATATCATATTGTATGTGTATCAATACAAAAATGCATATCTATACACAGTGTGTATTACACACATATAAGTGAACCTATCACAATCAACGTTTACGGTCTATGTGGATATAGCGTTTGATTATACGAATTTCACAATCAAACGAAATCATTGTTTATGACTCAAAAATAATGAAAATTCAAAACAAACTTTATTTTACATATACCATTTTTATCGGGGATGTTGTATAGTCAATTTATAGAATATATTTTCGTATGTATGTATTGAGATAATAGATGACTAGAAGTGTTAATGGACACATTTTCGGACAATTTTTTCTTTCGAATTTTGAACTAAAAGATACTTTGAATGTAATTTTTATTACGGATAAAAGTTTTGTGGACGGACAACTTGTCATTGAGTGTGATTCGTTTGTACGTAAATCGTATTGAGTATGAATCAAGGGGTTAATTATTTTGAAGTATAACTTTTCAGAAGTGGTACTAATTGGTATTACTATTCGTTTGGCCCATATTAAACTAAAATTACATCCTTTGAAAATATTTAGTACAGGATTCGGGATATTCTGTAGTAATTTTTAATCACTGTAAATTTTTGGAAAGATATTTATATTCTTCAATTCTACAGTGTACTTATGCAAAGTTTCTCAGTACTCTCAAGTATATTTTATGACTGTCAATTCAAGTTTGTTCATTACCTTCAAGTTCCATAAAGGAATCTGAAAAATTGATTATTGTAAAAAAGTATGCAGGTGTCAAATAAAATCCATGTCAATATGATTTTTTTTTTTTATCTTACAGATGAGCGGTGTTTTGACTGTGGCTGCTGGTGCTGTTGAAGGTTTTGGAACGGTGTACAATGGATTAGAGAAATCGGCTGGAATTCTAGGGAAAAATCTTAGTGAAAATTCCGTGAAAATAATTGAACATAAATATGGTACATACTGCCTTCGCTTGATTACATTATTTATGTCATAATTTACTGAATGCCCATATAATACGTTTGTGGAATTGAATGAAGATGAGTAGAGTTACGGTGGATATTGATTTGAAACAACATTTTCTAAGAGCATTGAAGATACATGGCTACTACGATTATGCTGTTTCGCTCACTATCACAGTAAAGTAGTGCTATCTCCACACAATTCCACAAAATTATATGGGTATTCATTCAGATATGATAGTTTGAGAAAATTCAATACATTAAATTATATTTAATTTTGCTCTTTCCCCCTTAGGTGCAAATGCTGGAAATCTTGCGAATGATACGTTTGACACGGTGGGAAATATGATTAATTTATCGCAAAATATGAATTTGATTACGCCAAAAGGACTTGCCAAGAAAACTGTAAAAGGAACGGGTATGTAATGGTTTTTCATTAAAAAGTATTTTTTTTCAATGTCTACATTTAAATTACTTTCATCAATTCCATGTTTGATACATTTTCCATCTTGCCCCTTAGGTAAAGCGATTATTGGTGATTTCAAACCAAAAATACCACGTAAGTCAAACAATATGACGACTATTTACTTTTATGATAATAACAATTTGTTTTATTTCATTTTTGCAGAAACAAATTACGCACCAGCAGGTTCGCTCTATCCTGACTTAACGGAATTTTCGAAAAAACTTGCCCAATCCAATATGTAAAATATAAACACAAAATGTCTTCAATATGGGAATTAGAAATATCATTTGAAAATGTATCTGCACTACATGATGTGTTTCAATTTAATGTAACAGCACATTTTAAATGTGTGTCTGTAAAATTAATTAGTTTCATCATGTTCAATAAATGTAATAAAATTACAATTTCAATTGATTGTTTGTGGTTATGTATAATAATATTTTGTGGTTTTATTTTAATATATATTAACATGTTGATTATCCATGCAAAATCGTTAAACAATTTGTTGATCTACATGAAAAATCTTCCATCATTCGTTCAAGTGGTCATGTTTACATAGATTTATAGCACGACAACTCCTTTAGAAAAACCCAACTGACTTTTGGAATACAAGTGCAAAAAGGAATCAAACAAACGGCAACTTCACGCATAAATTATGCAAATGTCATCATTTATCATTCTTCATTTTGTGTTAACCGGTGTTAGTTTACAAGGGCGACATTTTATAAATGTATTTTCAAAAGTGATTTGAAAATTGGTATATTTTTGATTAAAATCCAAGACTGTTAAGACTGATTGATTGATCAAATGGAAAACGAGAAAATTATTCTTATTAAAATGGATCCATCACTAAACACAAGTTCAGCGACATATGATAGTGATGAATCTTTTTCGGAAATGTCGAAATATTGTCTATCGACATTGAATGATTTTATGGATGGTTTATCTGTGAATGATCGAAACATAACTGGTAATAATTAAAATTTGAACATGTATTTCAACAATTTTTTTTTATTCACACATTCAACTCACTCGTAGAACATGATTTGTGCGTGGGATTTTTCAATCAATGGAGTGAATCTACTCAAATGAGACTTGTTGAACAGTTATTGAACCGATTCGATTACTTCCGACACAAGCAAGTAGAATCTCATTTGAATATATTGCTTAAACGGGATTTTATTCTATTATTAGCAAGTAAGTGTAACAATTCGCATTATTTTATGTGTCATTTTTACTTGATGCAATTTTCTTCATAGAAAGCGGAATAAATCACATTGCGGAAACCATTCTGTCATATTTGGATGAAAAAGAGCTAAAAAATGCCGAATTAGTTTCTATTGAATGGTCGCGGGTGATCTCACATGGTATGTTACTAAGGGCAAAAAACCCTTTATGAATACATATATGTAACTATTTAGTACATATTTAGAATATTTACGCGATATCTAAATATTAATGAAATATTTGCTAGATTCAAAAATACGCACCGCATATCATAAATATTTAACATATCTAGTGAATATTCAATTCATTTTCATCAATAAGTTAGCATTTATGAATATATGAACGGTTTAGAGTGAAAATGTCATGTGGAAAAGTTGCACGGAAAAATATTATTACTCAGTGTATTCAACATACAAAAAACAACAACAATTACATTGTATAATAACATTTTTTCGCGCAACATTTCTACATGACATTTTCACTCAATATTGACGTTCATATTGTTGATGGCAAAATAAGTATTGCTTACAATTGTGATTTGGTAACTGAGATCAAGTCAACATTCAACATAGCATCATCAAAACACAGTCGATCCCAACATTTGATCAAACTTCTCAAATTATTCGATTAAATTGAATGGTGATGAATCACAATCAATCAAACAATTGAGATCCCCATCAAATTGTTTGATTGAATCAAGAATTAACCCACCTCACTGGTATGGTGAGGAGTACTTTTCTATTGTATTTACTTCTGTTCTTTCCCCTTAGGTATGTTATGGAAAAAGTTAATCGAACGAAACGTGCAAAACAATTTGATTTGGAAAAAATTGGCAAAACGTCAAAAATGGATTCAGTATTTGTTCAAGCCACGGCCAGGCACAACACATCCACCACATTCATTTTATCGTTAGTAGTATAGAATTGTATGTTTTAGGCCCGTTTTTTAGTATTAGTGTACACGTACACACATATACGTGTATGTGTGAACACAAACACACACACACACACACACACACACACACACACACACACACACACACACACACACACACATACACACACACTCATATCCACACCTACATACATACATTTTCTCTCTTCTCTTCTCAAAACCGGTTTTGACCACACCTCCACATAGAGAAGAGAGAGAGAGAGAGAGAGAGAGAGAGAGAGAGAGAGAGAATATATGTCCTTCAATTATGAAGTAGAAACACATATACTATTTCTCTCTCACTCACTCACTCACTCTTCAATATTGTCGAGCATATTAAGAGAAACAACGAAAACACATCTGAATGATGTGATCAATCAGATGCAACTGATCGTGTTTCATATGTGATGTATGCACTAAGTTTTCTGTTGTCAATTGTGGTGTGAGTGATATTGAAATTATCTCTAAACATAAATGTAGTTGAAAGTCAAAGAATAAATTGAACGATAAAACAAAACTAAAATTCACGTTCTTCTAAAGTTTCATTTTGCCAGAGTGAGATATATTAAGATGAGATGAGACACAGTGTGTGTGACGGTCTGAGAAACACTACCTTCGTTACATTTTTGGATTTTAACAAACCTGAAAAAAATGAAAGTATAATTTGAAACACTTAATTTGAAAACTTAATTAACAATTTTTTTTATTCATTTAAACTATCTCTTCTTCGTCATCATCTTCATCATGGGCCTTGTTCATTTTCTCAAATTTTTGATTCATTTCCCCTCTCTACTCTCATTCATGTATCATTTGAAAATGAATTCAGGGGAATGACACAGATGAATGCAAGTTACATTTTATACACATCACAATACTGTGTGAACGAATGTTTATCGCTTTTTTCAATAATCCGTCCTTCTCTGTTAGGATAAATATTGTTCACTCAGAAAAATGCCACTTTACGTGTAGCAATCATGTTTCGATTGAAGACGTTTAAACACTTTCAAACTTTACACCTTTATTTCAAACCCTTAGTTCAAACATTCTCCGTTGAATCCATTCATAGTACAAAAACTTTATACATGCTTTAGAATCCACACATGCGCACACATGACAATGCAGCATTTTCTACATATGATGACATTTGACTCATTCACTGATTTATGCTTGAGTAGTCAATACGATTAAATCGAAAGAAATGTGTGAAAAGAAAACCATAACGCATTTTTGTGTTTATATTTTGTGCATTAAATAAAAAGTGTATTAAGATTGCAATAAGAAATAATGGAATACAATATTGAATAATACTAATAATAATTGGGTGAAAGTGAACTTATTACAATAGTCACAGAGACAATGAATATGTTACCCGATCCACTTCAACCATTGACTTTAACAACAATCAATGATGATTGTAAAGAGCTCATTTTTGAATACTTGGAATTTGAAGATTTGATAAGCATTGGAGACACTAGCAAACAGCTATATGCATCGGTGTGCCGAACATTCAAAAGAAAATTAGGCGAACATGGAAGAATAGAATTGGGATTGCCTTGCGATAACGCGTATGTATTTGACGCATTATGCGATTGTATGCATCCATTTTTCATGTTAATTTCGTACTATAGGTTTTTACCACCCAATCCACCATTCATTGAACCAGACATCTGTGTAACGCATCCACTGATTGCACTGAAAATAGTACGGCTATTTGGACATTTGATAACAAATTTGCATTTGGAATATATGTTATTTTATTTGCCAAAGAGATTTCCTCATTCCCAGTACATATTCTTCCAATTTTTCGAACATTATTTATCAGAATATTGCTCTGAATCGCTACGTGAAATTTCGTTTCTAGGCAACCTTTGTACAAGACATCATCATATGTTTGCAGATGTACACAAGCCATTTTTTAACGCTACCACTGTTCACGTTGAAGAATGTAGATTCGGAGAAAAGTTGCCATTTAATGAAATATTTCCAAATCTACAGACTCTGAAATTGGGAAAAAATATGTGGCAATTTCCGTCGGCAATTCGAATGAAATTCAATTCACTTGAAAATCTGTGGTTATATGCTGGCAATTGTGTATTTCCGGCGGTATTTGAAAAAGAGGATATTGAAGAATTTTTCAGGCTAAATCCACAAATACAAAATTCTATGCTTATATTACGTGATAATTACAGTCACAATTTTGTCTGTCGTCTTAGAAAATACTGTCCGAAACTCCAATTAATAACTAGTGATGCCGGCTATTACAATTTTTTTTCTTTTGAAGCGTTCTATTTGAGAAGACCTATACGTTTATATGGATTTTCAAACGAATGTAATCAACGCAAAACTTTCACTGATATTCCGAATTCACTTCCCATAAAAATATCGGAAAGATACAAAAACTCATTGGAAAGGTTATACGCATTTTATAAAAAGATGCATAATTTGGAATGATCTGATTTGAAACAAAAAAACTGCATATTTGATTTAAAAATGTAAATAACACAAACTATGAGAATAACAATAGAGCAATCATGTATTTTTTTGTATGAAATGAAGAAAAATAGAATAAAATAATCAAATTGAATGAAAGCGACAAAAAAATCAATTTGTGATCATTACGCCCTCTGTGTGTCATCCAATGCACTGTTTCATATCGGATTTGATTTGAATTATGCAGTTGTGCAATTTGACAGTTCTGTTTATTTGCAATATCATTAAACATATTTTTCGTTTGGCTCTCAAACTATACTCACTGTAAACTTTTCGATTTCATCATGTGTTCTCAACTTGTTCATATAAATGAAGTAAGATTTTTTAACGTCCAATCAAATTAAGTTAAATTGAATTTAATTATTTTTTGTACAACATTTTTACAGATAGAAACTATTCTTTATTTCCGCGGTCAAATGCAAAATCACATGTGGATAAACACGCGTTTGGGTGGCATAGCGGTAAAAAGCAAAAATTTTCCATTGTAAGTGTATTACATTTTCCTTACTTTGAATAGCAGTTTTTTACTGCCAACTAAGACCTTTTTCGCTCTAATTTCAGGAACGAGGTTTTGTACATTAAAACTGCAGATAAAAATCATGTGATTGAGCCAAAGGATATCGTTATTGCGGATTTAACAACGGCCGCTGATGAGTAAGTCGTTTGTACGTTTTCCATCGAATTGACTTGAATAATTCCATTTTTTTATCATATCATTAGTTTGTACGCCGGACTCTGGGTCAAAGGATTCAATGAAATGAAAGTTGGGGCAATTGTGCACTCAAACTCAGCCAACTGCATCGCAATTTCCAAACGTTACGGTGACCGTGGTGAATTTGAATTCGAAACGAGCAACACATATTGGCAACAGGTAAGAAAGTGAGGTTAAATTTGATTGTATGTACTGTACGTTGACTCAATCAATTGAATATTTTTTTCAGCTCATGCCTGAAAATTTTACGGATAAAAAATTCAAGGTTATGATCGTTGACGAATTGAATAAATTGAACGAGATGAACTTTGTCCATCCAGAAGAGACGTTCGTTCCACCATCTTCGGCAGCATCGTCCAATTCTTCCAAATTTTCATTCGGAGGATCACTGAACCTCGATTCACCCGTTGGTGCTCGTCCGGTACCATTGCTCTCCACCGCTCTCATTGTCAAGAACCATGGTGCATGGATTTGGGGAGCATCTATGGAAGAAACATTCACAAAGTAATTTTTGTTCCATTCATTTTAAAGCGATCGTTAATCATTTTTGAATCAACATAATTTAACAAAAAATTTTCGATTTTCAGGTGTGAAATTTTGGAAACTATGTTCGCAATTGCTTTGAAGTTGCAGCCGGTGATGGATGTTCCGGTGAAGGCTGATCAGAAGCCAGCTGATTCGATGGTGACTGAGTAGGACAGCTGAGAACGGAGCAAAAACAATGCACATTTGCACATCCATAATCCATTGTATCATAAACCATCGAAAATCATATTTCATTCTAATAAAATTCATAATTTGTTTCATTTG
>JAQOWM010000668.1:0-41855 GCA_029041755.1 Resseliella maxima
TCAGAAAATGATTTACTTGAATAAGTACATACATATAATGTACAAAATACTAATACTTAGAACAAAGTATTCAAAAAACTCATAAAATATAGTTTTTATGAACATATTCAGTTAGTTTTCTTCTATCCATCATCAAAAATAGATGTGTTTCTGTGCAATGTCGGAAGAAAAATATGAAATTCTCTTTAAAGAATTGAGCTGTTTGTTTAAAAAGAATAAAAGCGGATACAAGAAATGCACTGAAATTTTCACGAATGCAGTCAACAATACAACATGTGCATACCAAGACATGATTGATGTATTTTTCAAGTTCAGAGAGAATTATAACGAATGGTTTATTGATGAAATTGAACAAAATATAAATGTGAGAAAAGAACAATGTGGATTTAAAAAAGTAAGACTCACTGCATCTACGAACAAACGATTAGATGATGTAATTTCAAATAAAAGATGCAAGAAATATTTCTTGACATTTATGGTGATGCAAATTCAATACTTTATTTTGGCTTTGGATGATTTTGAATTAGTGGAAAAGACATTGCCTAAGTATTTGGAACATTTGACATATGATGTGATGAACAACACCAATTATTCACTACGATCAATCTCCGAAAAAATGTTCAAAAAAGAATAATCAAATAAGTTATATATATATAGTTTTAACATCATATACAATCAGTTGTAATAAAATTGTCATACTCATAAGGTGGTATAATTTCAGTAAGCTAAAAAGTTGAAACAAAATGGAAATGTGTTTTTGTTATCGTTTATATGAACGTGCACCAATTACAATAAAAGAGTATGCATTTAGTGGAAGTCTTTGTCGTATACGTGAATTTCAAACATTAGATGGGTTACGTTTCTGTTTGACAGTATTCAGTCTTTCTAACTACAAACATTTACATTTTCCACACTATGAATACAAAAATCTTATGTGTCAATTAAATGCACTCTCATCCACACAAGCAATCGCAACTTGGGAGAAAAAAAATGACAGTGGAGTAAGAGTTAATCAGTCTTTTCCATTCATGTGCACAAGATTCCTTAATACAAATATATTTCTTCATTTTTTATGTTAATATTATGGTAAAAAAATATTCACTGGTGTAGAAGAATGTTTGACAGTTGCAGCTGTTTCGAAATCAATAAGTCGTTTGAAGACTGAACACGATTTGCATGCACATATATCCCATTTTGGATCACATGTAAAATGTTTTTGGATGGTGGTTGTAAGAACGTTATTATCATCAATTGCGAATGGTGAAGTTTTTAAAAGACCAAATGCAGTCACTTGTGTTATGATTAAACTATAGCTTCCAAATTTGATATTAAAATCACCATCAAATGGTAGCTGAATAACTTTTATTCTACTATCGTTCTTTTTCTGCCAAATTGCTTGTGTTGATATGAGTTCATTTAATTTACACAAAAGACTTTTGTATTCATAGTGTGGAAAATGTAAATGTTTATAGTTAGAAAGACTGAATACAGTCATGCAGAAACGTAATCCATCTGAAGTTTCAAATTCACGTAGTCGACAGAGACTTCCACTGAATGCATACTCTTTTATTGTAGTAGGCTCTTTCATACAATATAAACGATAACAAAAGCATTGGTTCATTTTGTTTAAACTTTTTTTAGCTTTACTGAAATTATACCATCTAATGCGTACCACATATACAATACAACTGATTATTCTTTTTTAAACATTTTTTCTGAAATTGATCGTAGTGAATAATTGGTGTTGTTCATCACATCATATGTTAAATGTTCCAAATACTTGGGTAATGTCTTTTCCAATAATTCGGAATCATCCAAAGCCAAAATAAAGTATTGAATTTGCATCACCATAAATGTCAAGAAATATTTCTTACATCTTTTATTTGAAATTACATCATCTAATCGTTTGTTCGTAGATGCAGCAAATCTAACTTTTTTAAATCCACGTTGTTCTCTTCTCAAATCAATATTTTTCTCAATTTCATTAAAAAATCGTTCATTATAATTCTCACTAAATTTGAAAAATACATCGTTCATGTGTCGGTATGCGCATGTTTTATTGTTGACTGCATCTGTAAAAATTTCAGTGCATTCTTTGTATCCACTTTTATTCTTTGTAAACAAACAGCTCAATTCTTTGAAGAGAATTTTATACTTTTCATCTGTCATTGTACAGAAACACATCCATGTTTGATGATGGATAGAATAGAACTAACTGAATATGTTCATCAAACATTTGAGTTAACAAATTCGAACATTCGTTTCAATAGTTACACCCCACTTTTTTAACAATATTATCGTTCCATAGTGAGCTATATCATACGATTGATTATACCATATATCTCCAGCATTTGATCCAACAATTCCGTAAATTTTTTTTGTTTTTTCTGTCACAATATTCAAATTATCGTTTTTTTCTAATGAATGTCCATAAATTTTAGATGCAATATTAAAATGTAAATCAATTATTTTTTTTTGCAAATCATGTTCCAATTTCCATTCGTTTATATTCCCTGTATAGCGTTCGATTTCCATCCAATTAGAACAAAATGCTGGCGCTAATTTATCTATTGTAATATTATTCTGTAGAATGAAGTCCTCGAACTTTTTCAAACTTTCCTTTAATTGAAGTAAATTTTCGATTTGATTTCCTCTTCTTAAATCTAATCTTCTCTTCCCCCAATATGAATTCGGACACAATTTGTTTGTATTCCGTTTGTGATCAGTACCTTTACATGATTTACAAACAATTTTCTTTACTTCAAGCGATGTCATATCTTGTATCTAGATTAAAGCCAATATAGGTACAATTATTTTTCAAAAGATCGTCAATATGTAATACATGACATTTGATTTCATCATCACCGTTTACATCACGAACTGTCATTAATGAAACATATGAACAGCTAATAAATATTACAATAACTAAAGCATATTTATGCAAAATCATGACTACTTTTTTTCTCGTTAAATTGATACACAATACTATAGTGTTCCTTTCACTGATCCGTTCACATTGAATGGAAAATCCTCACTGTTCATGTAGAATGAGTCATATGCATATTTAAACAATATCGAGATGTAATAATTCCTCATCCTATGCAAAGTATTCCCATCGTTAATCAAACTTTCATTTAATTGAATATTCCAAAAAAAAAAATCATTCGTTTTTTTAAAATCATTTCCCTTGTGAACATTTTTTGATATATAGTCGACTAAGTTAGTTAATTTTGGATTCAAATAATTGGCTTTATCAACTTAAATCGATTCAATTTGCTTATGTTAGAATTCACTCAAATGAAAAGAACTTCCGTGATAGAATTCATGTTGAATTTGTTCCACATTAATTATCTTATACCCGGCAGAATCCTCTTCAAAATTCCCAAGTCACTCGGTCATTTTTTTTGTTTGCACAAGGATTTCATAGATTTTTTAAAAACATTATTCATAAACGCGGCTGTTGTTATTATCGCATGCTCAAATTTAACATATTTCTTTTATAAAAAAATCATGCAATTTATTTCTTGTTTTGTTTGATTCTGAGCACATCATTTATTTATTTTTTTAAATTTGCAATTACAAAATAATATCCAAATCAAAAAATGTATTTTCTCTCTATCTATCTCTCTTTTTGTGCTGCTCACACACACAAGAAACATATGGAACGGATAGTCATTTATAGATCATGGTAATTAGTTAACATTTTACAACTACGGTAAATGGAAATTATCTCTAAACATAAATGTAGTTGAAAGTCAAAGAATAAATTGAACGATAAAACAAAACTAAAATTCACGTTCTTCTAAAGTTTCATTTTGCCAGAGTGAGATATATTAAGGATGAGATGAGACACAGTGTGTGTGACGGTCTGAGAAACACTACCTTCGTTACATTTTTGGATTTTAACAAACCTGAAAAAAATGAAAGTATAATTTGAAACACATGTGAATTTGAAAACTTAATTAACAATTTTTTTTATTCATTTAAACTATCTCTTCTTCGTCATCATCTTCATCATGGGCCTTGTTCATTTTCTCAAATTTTTGATTCATTTCCCCTCTCTACTCTCATTCATGTATCATTTGAAAATGAATTCAGGGGAATGACACAGATGAATGCAAGTTACATTTTATACACATCACAATACTGTGTGAACGAATGTTTATCGCTTTTTTCAATAATCCGTCCTTCTCTGTTAGGATAAATATTGTTCACTCAGAAAAATGCCACTTTACGTGTAGCAATCATGTTTCGATTGAAGACGTTTAAACACTTTCAAACTTTACACCTTTATTTCAAACCCTTAGTTCAAACATTCTCCGTTGAATCCATTCATAGTACAAAAACTTTATACATGCTTTAGAATCCACACATGCGCACACATGACAATGCAGCATTTTCTACATATGATGACATTTGACTCATTCACTGATTTATGCTTGAGTAGTCAATACGATTAAATCGAAAGAAATGTGTGAAAAGAAAACCATAACGCATTTTTGTGTTTATATTTTGTGCATTAAATAAAAAGTGTATTAAGATTGCAATAAGAAATAATGGAATACAATATTGAATAATACTAATAATAATTGGGTGAAAGTGAACTTATTACAATAGTCACAGAGACAATGAATATGTTACCCGATCCACTTCAACCATTGACTTTAACAACAATCAATGATGATTGTAAAGAGCTCATTTTTGAATACTTGGAATTTGAAGATTTGATAAGCATTGGAGACACTAGCAAACAGCTATATGCATCGGTGTGCCGAACATTCAAAAGAAAATTAGGCGAACATGGAAGAATAGAATTGGGATTGCCTTGCGATAACGCGTATGTATTTGACGCATTATGCGATTGTATGCATCCATTTTTCATGTTAATTTCGTACTATAGGTTTTTACCACCCAATCCACCATTCATTGAACCAGACATCTGTGTAACGCATCCACTGATTGCACTGAAAATAGTACGGCTATTTGGACATTTGATAACAAATTTGCATTTGGAATATATGTTATTTTATTTGCCAAAGAGATTTCCTCATTCCCAGTACATATTCTTCCAATTTTTCGAACATTATTTATCAGAATATTGCTCTGAATCGCTACGTGAAATTTCGTTTCTAGGCAACCTTTGTACAAGACATCATCATATGTTTGCAGATGTACACAAGCCATTTTTTAACGCTACCACTGTTCACGTTGAAGAATGTAGATTCGGAGAAAAGTTGCCATTTAATGAAATATTTCCAAATCTACAGACTCTGAAATTGGGAAAAAATATGTGGCAATTTCCGTCGGCAATTCGAATGAAATTCAATTCACTTGAAAATCTGTGGTTATATGCTGGCAATTGTGTATTTCCGACGGTATTTGAAAAAGAGGATATTGAAGAATTTTTCAGGCTAAATCCACAAATACAAAATTCTATGCTTATATTACGTGATAATTACAGTCACAATTTTGTCTGTCGTCTTAGAAAATACTGTCCGAAACTCCAATTAATAAGTAGTGATGCCGGCTATTACAATTTTTTTTCTTTTGAAGCGTTCTATTTGAGAAGACCTATACATTTATATGGATTTTCAAACGAATGTAATCAACGCAAAACTTTCACTGATATTCCGAATTCACTTCCCATAAAAATATCGGAAAGATACAAAAACTCATTGGAAAGGTTATACGCATTTTATAAAAAGATGCATAATTTGGAATGATCTGATTTGAAACAAAAAAACTGCATATTTGATTTAAAAATGTAAATAACACAAACTATGAGAATAACAATAGAGCAATCATGTATTTTTTTGTATGAAATGAAGAAAAATAGAATAAAATAATCAAATTGAATGAAAGCGACAAAAAAATCAATTTGTGATCATTACGCCCTCTGTGTGTCATCCAATGCACTGTTTCATATCGGATTTGATTTGAATTATGCAGTTGTGCAATTTGACAGTTCTGTTTATTTGCAATATCATTAAACATATTTTTCGTTTGGCTCTCAAACTATACTCACTGTAAACTTTTCGATTTCATCATGTGTTCTCAATTTGTTCATATAAATGAAGTAAGATTTTTTAACGTCCAATCAAATTAAGTTAAATTGAATTTAATTATTTTTTGTACAACATTTTTACAGATAGAAACTATTCTTTATTTCCGCGGTCAAATGCAAAATCACATGTGGATAAACACGCGTTTGGGTGGCATAGCGGTAAAAAGCAAAAATTTTCCATTGTAAGTGTATTACATTTTCCTTACTTTGAATAGCAGTTTTTTACTGCCAACTAAGACCTTTTTCGCTCTAATTTCAGGAACGAGGTTTTGTACATTAAAACTGCAGATAAAAATCATGTGATTGAGCCAAAGGATATCGTTATTGCGGATTTAACAACGGCCGCTGATGAGTAAGTCGTTTGTACGTTTTCCATCGAATTGACTTGAATAATTCCATTTTTTTATCATATCATTAGTTTGTACGCCGGACTCTGGGTCAAAGGATTCAATGAAATGAAAGTTGGGGCAATTGTGCACTCAAACTCAGCCAACTGCATCGCAATTTCCAAACGTTACGGTGACCGTGGTGAATTTGAATTCGAAACGAGCAACACATATTGGCAACAGGTAAGAAAGTGAGGTTAAATTTGATTGTATGTACTGTACGTTGACTCAATCAATTGAATATTTTTTTCAGCTCATGCCTGAAAATTTTACGGATAAAAAATTCAAGGTTATGATCGTTGACGAATTGAATAAATTGAACGAGATGAACTTTGTCCATCCAGAAGAGACGTTCGTTCCACCATCTTCGGCAGCATCGTCCAATTCTTCCAAATTTTCATTCGGAGGATCACTGAACCTCGATTCACCCGTTGGTGCTCGTCCGGTACCATTGCTCTCCACCGCTCTCATTGTCAAGAACCATGGTGCATGGATTTGGGGAGCATCTATGGAAGAAACATTCACAAAGTAATTTTTGTTCCATTCATTTTAAAGCGATCGTTAATCATTTTTGAATCAACATAATTTAACAAAAAATTTTCGATTTTCAGGTGTGAAATTTTGGAAACTATGTTCGCAATTGCTTTGAAGTTGCAGCCGGTGATGGATGTTCCGGTGAAGGCTGATCAGAAGCCAGCTGATTCGATGGTGACTGAGTAGGACAGCTGAGAACGGAGCAAAAACAATGCACATTTGCACATCCATAATCCATTGTATCATAAACCATCGAAAATCATATTTCATTCTAATAAAATTCATAATTTGTTTCATTTGATAAACACATTATTTGTTTTTATTCGGAACGGTTATTACCTTGAGTCGGAATAATCGGTGTATACTGATCGTTAGGTGGAGCAGAAGTGCTACTGATTGGAACGTCAATTTCGTCGATGTTACTCGAACGAATCGATTTCAATTTTAGCGAATTGCAATTCGTATAGAATCGATTTTAAAATATCTTTCTCTTTTTCTTGTTTTCACTTTTACTTTGATTGGACATTGAAAGACGACGATCGATGGTTTGTATTACGTTCGACCACAAAGAAATCATCTGCTCAACGGACATCGACTGAGACGGCTACAATTGGACAGGTAGCCAGTGATATCGCACACAATTTATTATAAACAGAACAATTCAACTAGAATCAATTATGAGATTATATTAAAAACAAAAATAGAAAAAAATTATTGACATTTGAAGTAAAGAACAACATTTGTGTTTTAATTTTTGTTTTTTTTTTTTTCATAAAAAATTACATTAAAATGGTTGAAGCAAAGGTAATAAAACAAAAATTAATTTTTTTATAAAAGATATTTTATTTTTGGATTTATTGTGATAGGAAATGATCATTCTTAAATAAATGGAATACGAAACTTCTGTTCGAATGGATAAATCATTGTTCATCTTGAATTCGAAGTCGATGTTGTGTCAAAAATGCCAAATCAAAAATTGCCTCTTGCTTTAATAGCTCATCGATTATACTTTCATTTTTTTCAGGTTTGTTAAAATCCAAAAATGTAACGAAGGTAGTGTTTCTCAGACCGTCACACACACTGTGTCTCATCTCATCTTAATATATCTCACTCTGGCAAAATGAAACTTTAGAAGAACGTGAATTTTAGTTTTGTTTTATCGTTCAATTTATTCTTTGACTTTCAACTACATTTATGTTTAGAGATAATTTCAATATCACTCACACCACAATTGACAACAGAAAACTTAGTGCATACATCACATATGAAACACGATCAGTTGCATCTGATTGATCACATCATTCAGATGTGTTTTCGTTGTTTCTCTTAATATGCTCGACAATATTGAAGAGTGAGTGAGTGAGTGAGAGAGAAATAGTATATGTGTTTCTACTTCATAATTGAAGGACATATATTCTCTCTCTCTCTCTCCCTCTCTCTCTCTCTCTCTCTCTCTCTCTCTCTCTCTCTCTCTCTCTCTCTCTCTCTCTCTCTCTCTCTCTCTCTATGTGGAGGTGTGGTCAAAACCGGTTTTGAGAAGAGAAGAGAGAAAATGTATGTATGTAGGTGTGGATATGAGTGTGTGTGTATGTGTGTGTGTGTGTGTGTGTGTGTGTGTGTGTGTGTGTGTGTGTGTTCACACATACACGTATATGTGTGTACGTGTACACTAATACTAAAAAACGGGCCTAAAACATACAATTCTATACTACTATCGTTCACTTTATCCAAAAATCACAAATGATCTAGAACGCATCGAGAGAAATTGGCGAAATGGTATTATATAATGATTCATTGAATAATGATCACACTTAATATTTAAATGATATTGTGTTTATTTTTTGTTCTTCTGATTCAGGTAAACACCGATTGGACCGAATTAATGCTCAATCAGAGCATTCAAAGGGTGTATATTGTTTGCAATATGATGATGAAAAAATAGTCTGCGGTTTAAGAAATCATACAATCAAAATTTGGAACCAATGTGATTTAAAATGTATAAAAACGTTGAGGGGACATAGTGGTTCGGTGCTTTGTTTGCAATATGATGACAAAGTAATAATTAGTGGATCAAGCGATTCAACGGTTCGTACATGGGACATTAAAAATGGTGAAATGATTGATTCATACATTCATCATGAAGAAGCAGTGTTAAATTTACGATTTGACAATGGCATATTGATCACTTGTTCAAAGGTTTAATTTGTTTTTTTTTTTTTAGTTTCTTTTTTTTTACACAAATTTCCCAAAGAGAATGTTCTAATGCAATTATTATTATCAATAGGATCGCACGGTTGCTATATGGGAGGTTTCATCAAAATACACACTAACGTTGCGCCGAGTTTTAGTTGGTCATAGAGCTGCCGTAAATGTGGTTGATTTTGATGAGAAATATATTGTTTCTGCATCTGGTGATCGATCAATTAAAGTTTGGACCACATCGACATGCGAATTTCTACATACGTTGAATGGACATAAGCGTGGAATAGCTTGTCTTCAATATTTCGATAATTTAATTGCCAGTGGAAGCTCCGACCGCACTATTCGGTAATACATTCATTCAATTAATTTATTTGAGAAATATAGTTTATTTATATTTATCTAATGCCAATCGTATTATTTTCAAATTCAGACTATGGAATATCAATTCTGGTGAATGCATTCGTATATTGGAAGGTCATACGGATTTGGTTCGATGTCTTCGCTTTGACACAAAGTTTATAGTAAGCGGAACTTATGATGGACAAATCAAAATATGGGATATGAAAGCTGCATTGGATCCATCGTGTTCAGATGACTCATTGTGTATAAATACTATAAAGGTTTGTTTATCAACAATTTCAGTGAAGATTTCCATTTTTATTTTCATAAAATTTAAATTATTTTACAGGAGCATACAGGAAAATTATTTCGTGTACAATTTGATGAATTCCAAATTATCAGCGCTTCACATGATGATACGATTTTGATATTCGATTATTATTCAGATATGTCCTGAACAAATTTGTGCCTTTCATCTATCACGCTTGGCATTTGAACCAATTCTACTGGATTTTTAATGCCTTTGAGTGCTTTTGTTAAAGATTCCATAGCGACGGTTCATTTAATATACAAATTAATGTAAAAATATTTTAAAAAAAATCTATAAAGTAGTAATTATAAAAAACGTTTTGTTCAAAAATTAATTTAAAAAAAAAGAAACTAATAATGAAATTCATCTTGAGACAAATAATTATTTGTATTATTAGTAGTAAAAATCAATTCGTGTGGATTTTTTTCAAAAATTGGTGCTTTATTTTGCAAAAATGGTAACATGTTTAATGTTCAAAGTATTGTCCATCGCTAGCCACTACTTTCTCCCATCTTTCTGGTAGCATATGGATTCCGCACCAAAAGAACGACTCATCTTTTGAGGCCAAATATGAATCAACCCAATTTTTTATACCTTTAGATGAAGTGAAGCGTATTCCGGTAAGAACATTCTGCATGGATCGAAACAAGTGATAGTCGGAGGGGGTTAAGTCTGGGCTATAAGGCGGGTGGGGCAGATTTTCCCATCCGATATTTTTCACATAGTTTTTGGGCCCTTGAGCGCGATGTGGCCGAGCGTTGTCATCATGGAAAATCAATGTCTCATGTCTGGTCCCCCATTCTGGCCGTTTTTGCTTGATTGCTGCGTTCAATTTGAAGAGTTGTTGTCGGTAGCGTTCCCCATTATTGGTTTCACCCGGTTTTAGCAGCTCATAATATAGCACACCCTTCTGATCCCACCAGATACAGAGCATTACCTTGGAAGCGTGAATATTTGGCTTGGACGTCGATGTTGATGCATGTCCGGGTGGTCCCCATTTTTAGATCCATTTTTCATCACCAGTGACAATTCGATGCAAAAACGACTTCTTTTTGTAGCGAGCGGGCAGCATTTCTGACATGCAAAATCGTCTTTCAACGTCTCTCGGCTTCAGTGTATGTGGCACCCAATTTCCTTGCTTTTGGATCATTCCGAGTGCTTTCAAACGTTGCGAAACAGCTGCTTCAGTCACTCCCAAAGATTCTGCAAGTTCTTCTTGCGTTTGGCACGAATCTTCATCGAGTAGCGCCTCCAATTCTTCATCCTCAAATTTTTTTGGCTGTCCTGGCCGTTCTTGGTCTTCCAAGCCAAAATCACCACTTTTAAAACGTGCAAACCACTTCTGACACGTTCGCTCAGCGGGAGCATGGTCGCCATAAACTTCCATTAAAATACGATGACTCTCGGTACCACTTTTCTTCATAATAAAGTAATGCGGAAGAATTCCCCGCAAAAACACTTTTTCTGGCACAAAATTCGACATTTTCAAATGAATAAAAAATTATGTTGTTTACACTTTAAAGAAATTTCAAATACTGAAGAACACTCACATTGACAGTAGCTTTCAAATGAATGTTTGGAAAAATGAAACGATGGAATAATGAGTTAGTAACGCCATCTTTTAGAAAACCGCACGAATTAATTTATACTACCAATATAATTCATGTTTGAAACTTTTCTTTAACACTCCATGCACCAAGTAGTTGATGTGTTTATTCATTTAATATGTATTTATTACTCATAGGTAGGTAGAGACTCAGGGTTCCCTTGATCATCCTCTGACGCTCTAGGATGTCCTGGAAATTGTTCGAAAATTTTTGAGATTCCTAGGATTTTTAAAAATGTTATACTAGATAGAATGGACTTCGGGGACCTCCTTTGGATTTTTTTCATTGAAAAAATTGCATCGTCTAAACTTTAGGGGTTTTTAGATCTTTTTGTCAATATTCAAAATATACATCATATTCACGCAAATACACAGTCTTTATAAATATATACGGAGAATATTAACAAAATATGCAGAAATATTCACCATATTTGCAAGTATACACAGGTTATTCACAGATTTCATGTATGTCGGAAGCCCCTAATCTAAACCTGTATGCACTAAGTGCATTTCACTTAATTTTTCAACTCTTAAAAATTCCCGAGGTCGCATTAGTAAATAAATTCATTGCCTCTATATATGAAGGGCCGAGAGTGAAAGCAACCAATAAAAAGTTGAGAGTGAAAGTGTCTACACTCCATACAATTTATATGGCGTTTGAATGCTGTTTTGTATGGAGTTTTGACACTTTCACTTTCAACTTTTTGGTGACCACTTTCACTCTCAAGTTGAGAGTCTCAACCCTTCATATATACAAATCATATTGCCGTTTCCGTTGGTATAGTCAGTATACCTATACATTGATAAATCGAATAGGTGGCGTCAATGTCTTGAAATAAAAGTTCCTTAAATATACATTGTACAAAGAACGTCACTTCAACTCGATAATCCTGTGATATTTCAATGTATAATTTTAGCATTAACTGATGATATTCTTTTGAATAAAAAAGATATTTTTTTTTCTTTATGTCTTTCTTTCAAATTTATTTCAGAATAAATGATATAATCATTAATGATGTTTTTTGTATTTATTGGATTATCATTGGACGCACGGTATCCATAAAGTTGGTCATTGATCAACAGCAATAGGTTTCATTTTTATACGCATCCCTAATGCTTATGTTGTGGATTTGTCTAGAATTGTTCATAACAAGACTTCTGTTTATTCCATTTGTTGGAGTTAAATATTTGGATATGATGAATGACTTTGATAAAATAAATGAAAATTTTTGGCCTTTTTTATACACAACATTAAACATATTTAACAAAATTTCTGTTCATTCACCATCTAAGAAATTAAAACAAAATGTATCTTCACAATAACTTTTGAGAAAATTAAATAAATAAGCACAACTGAAGAGCGTATTAAATGATTTTTTCTTTCATAAATACAACTAAAAGGAAAATAAATATTGAAAATATATATATTTTTCAATAGTAGAATACATTGAGCAGAGAAAAGAAAAATCTTTTTAAAAATATACAAAGCTAATTTTTTTTTTTTTTTTTTTCACAAATTTTCAATTTGTATACAATTAGTTGAAACATTGACAGATACTATACAAAATATTTGGTTGTTGAAGATTGATTTGGGCATGTTTAAGAACACACAACATTTTTTATAAATTGCATTCATTGGATTCTTTTGTTATTTTACCAAATAGCATTCGCATCCACTGTGCAAAATAAAAATGTGTGTGATTTTTGGGTAAGTGATTTGTTTTTAATTATAAAGTTTTTAAAAAAAAAAATTTTTTAAAAAAAAAAATTGGTTGTTAAATTAAGAAAATTTTTTAGGAAAAAAATTTTTAATATACAAAAAAAAATTTTTTTTAAAAAAAAAAATTTATAGGGAAAAAATTGAAAAAAAAAAAAAAAAAATAAAAAAATTCACTCATAGCAGAATTAAAAAAAAAAAAAAAAAAAAAATAAGTAAATACAATGGGATCGGAGTACGGAAAAGAACAAAAAAAGGAACGATATATGTATGCTGTTATAAAAAAACGCTGATGAGGGCGAACAAAATTTTTTTTCTTCTGTTTAATGGATAACTCTAATGTCTGTGTGCTGTTTCATTTCGTGATGTTTATGTAATGAGGCTTAGATGGAAAGCAGACAAAGAATCACACTGAGTTCAGTTTTTCCAAAAAAAAGGGGCACTCTTGCATGGTTGTGATGATGACGATTGATTCTAATTGATGTTGTATTCCGTCAACACCATGAGAAAAATGGGCTTTTACTTTGGAAACGTTGTGTAAATGATGAAAAACGACTGGAAGATGTTCGCGATCTGTAAATAAAATCAATTCAAAAATAATGTTGAATACTTTGAATGAAAAAAAATAAACTGACTGAATAAATTGTACCTTTCAACTATCACGGCTGGCATTTGAACCAATTGTACTGGACTCTTATTGTCTTTGAGTGCTTGTGTTAAATTCAAAATTTGTCCGCGCATCACGGCCAATTGTCGTTCAAATAAACGTTTATCGAAACCCTTATCTTGTTTAAATAATTCGTATAAATCACCGCAAAGCTCTTCAACGAAATTCATATCAGATAACAATGGGAGCACATGATTCTTAATAGCATTTGAAAATGGAATTTTTGCTTGTGGCAACCAGGCCCAATGATAAGGATATGCTCGCCATGAATCTGGATGCTTGAATGGAAATGCTAAACCATTATCAATAGCTGCAATTTCAATTTTTGGCAATTGAATCATATGCCAATCATCATCCTCAACATAGTTGTGTATTTTATGATTTTCTGATATTTGACCAATACCACTTGCTGATGGACCATTTAAATCATTATTCGAATGTACACTTATTGCACTGTCTGATGATTTATTACTTCCAGATGACATTCCGCCATTAAAATCATCATCCAATGGTAAATTATGCATTTGATCATCAACAGCAACTGGATGAATGTAATGATTTCTTAATGGTATACGTGCGGCTGCAGATGATTGCGAAGATGCCATTGTGGCCAATTGTGAATTAATGCTCGTTAATTTTGGCTGTTCATAACGTATTAACCAATTGTCATTTCCTCGATCAGTGTTTCGTATTATATAATCCAAAACAACTAATTTTTCAAATTCTAATTGAAAATTATCCAGTACTTTTTGTGGCAATGGTTCTTGCTCAAAACGACGTAGCCAATAGTCAGCATCTTTATAGCCATTCACAAAAATTTGAAATGATCCAGTCTTAAAGTATTAAAAAAAAATTATGAAAAAAAATTCAATATGTTTTTGTTTTCAACAAATGATTTATACCTTTGGGGGTAGGCTCATTCTATTAAATCGAGCCGATGGGTAGTGCTCCTTTATTGTTTTCTTCAATTTTGCCTTTTGACGATCAATTCTAGGATAATTAAACGTCTCAGATACTAATCGAACCACTCGTGTCTTCGGTACAATATTCAATTTCAATTTTTGGTCAACTAAACTGGCACCAGCTTCAGATAAATATCTATAAAATGAATAAATACATTTCAGTAAATTAGTTTTTTCAATCAAAAAGTATTCATTATTCAAATGATAGCATACCCCTGATTTGGCATTAAACATGAACGTCCAAAACAACACGGGCAGCAGAGCTTATGCATCCATTTCATCCATTTTGGATTTAGTCGACCATATGGTTCCTCATCTTTTGGTTTGAACACAGCGATCACTTTCTGTTATAACAATAAGAATTTTAATGAAAACAATTGTCGAAATAATAAATAAATGAAAATATTGGGAATATTCATAGATTAGTGTATGATTTCAACCAAAATGCAACTGATACACTACACAAGAAGCATTCCCGTGAATAAATCAAATATTTTTCTTGCTCATAAATTATAAATTGTCGAAAAATTATCTCAAATCATCTTCGCCAATGTTAATGCGCAAAATGAGCTTGTGTACATTCAATGTATTTTTTTAAACCAATTCACCAGCTGAAATATCAGCCGCTATATCCATAGCTCGATTATAATTACTGAATCAGTTACATACCCCCGCTGTATTTTTCACGAAATACGATCCACTGCTACCTTGATAAATTCGCTCCGGATAAATTCCATGCTCAATGGCCATCTCAGCTTGAGAAACCAGCTCATTAAATTGCGGATCATCTGTAAAACCACAAACAAACTAAAGTCAATAAACTAATCGAATTTCATGAATGTAACTGAATAGCATTATGAATAGCTTCAAGTTACCGTAGGTAAAGCTTTGATTGAATATTGTATAAATTTCAGTCATGGCTGACTTGAAAATTTACAAATTATTATTTAGTTTCACGTAGCAAATAAAAAGATTAGCCACGAAACTTGGGAGATTGTGATATCAAAATCAATCTATCAATTGGTTGTGGTGAATTCAGCACGTTTATTTGTATACAGAAAAAACGTCAAAGTTAAGTAAATCTGATTTGTTTTGTTGTTGATTTTAGTAGATTTCTCTTTGTTCGTCTATCACAATATATTATTAGCCCATTCACTTCACTTACATCAATCGTATATTCACGCATTTAAAAGACTTCACAAAATAACCATTGCTATTGTTTGTATTCAAACATTGTTTTTCATTCAAATATGAGTCATTCTACATTTTTTACATATGTGTATATTTAGTTCGTTTGTTCTATTTTTAATTTTTCAATTATTTTCAAGCTTGAACAAATAAATGTTTTTGTTTTTTTTTTTTTTTTTTTTTTTTTGAAAAACTTAATTTCGTTGTAGTTTCATTATTACATTCGATTGTTTTCAATTGAATAAAATCGATAACGATTTATACACTACACTTCTCTATTCATGAATAAAAGACATTTATTTCATTAAGGACTTTGAACTAAAAATTTCATATTTTCGAAGTTGAAATTTCCACTTTATTCATTTTGTTTCTAAAACTGAACTGAAATTCATCAGAAAATGATATTCACCAAATTTTGTTCAAATTTTTATTGTTTTATTTGCGATGTATAAATTCAAGCTGAGTCGCGATTTATTTGAATATTTGTTAAAAACAGACAGAAGAGGGTGTGTGGGCTGTACGCTACTATGCAAATTAATGACTGCATATTGTTTTCAATTGGTTTATGCGAATGGCCTGTTTAGACAAACTCGTTTAAGATTGCTTACATGCGATTTATTTGCTACTTTTCGTAAAACTATTTAAACTGATTTGTACAGTACACGCCGTTTTACAATAAATCAGCGGAAACGTTTAATCTATGTAGGACCTACAATGTAGGGAAACATTTGCATACAAATTGAATTAGGTAAATTGAACCAAATCAACTCAATTTCAAATGCCAAAAAAAATGTATTCAATTAAACGGTTTTATAACTGAAAAAAAAAAAATCTGATTAAATGCAAAGATTTTAATCTGCACAGAATTTTAACAGAAATTATTTCTCGATGTGGAACATTATCAAACATTTTTTAATTTTGTATCCTTTTTCTTATTATATTTTTTCTGTTAATAAAAAGCGAAACTTGGCCTCTCGACCAATCGAAGAATTCTTGAGGTGATAGTAATCAATAATAATTTAAAAAAAAAAAGTGAAAAAAATCGCGTGCTTTTAAATGTCGTGCACACTTGGTACCAAATCACTTTTGACAATGACCTTGTCACTAATATACAAAATTTGCTTTGACTTTTTTTTGCTTGTACACATATTTGGTTTCTTGACTAAATATGCATTCAATAGCATCGAAGATATTCGTATGTGATGCCAACTCACTTAATTTTTTTTTTTCGCGGAACATGCAAAAATGACGTGAGCAATTATTTAATTTCGGCGAACGCACTGTCACATTTTTTAAAGGCAAACTAATACAAACACAACAACAGATGGAATAAATTGAACACGTAGACATTTGGGGTGCTTTTTTTATCGACGAACTATGTTTGCTCCTTTGCTTTGTGTGTTTGGTTTTCGTAGTCTGTCTCGACGATAGCTAACAATGATGAAATATTGATGAGTGTGAGAAAATGGTTAAATTGGAAAAAATGAACGAGTGAAAATGGAAAAGAAAAAAAAAAAACAATGTACAACTTCTATATGGAAAAATGAGCTCACTGTTAGTTCGTGTAACAATAATAAGTGAAATGAGTTTTATTGGAATTATTTGCAGCACGTTCAGCAAACAAGAAGCAATCATCGAAAAGCCTGTCTTTTCTGTCATTCACAATAATGTGTTCGTTACTTATATTACATTATTGGTGATGACAAACAATAAGGAATTGTGACATTGCCGTATGCGTGAACATATGTTTTATTCTCAATTTGTTTCACCATTGAAGTTGTCAACAACGGTGGGTAATTAAAAACACGATATTGCAAATTACGAGCAAAAATTTTTTTTATACGAAAGACGTCTTTGTTAAACATTGCACATCATATACCGGCTTCAACGTCAATCATTATACGTGTGAACACATTTACTAACAAACATTATTTAACTTTACAATGTTTATACGCCTATGCGGCTATGAGAAAAATTGAATACATTTACATTTTAAATGGCGTCCTGAACAAGAACGTTTACTTTATAAGGATGAAGTGTTTGTTTCATGTATCGATTTTCCAATGATGTCGTTCAGTTTTAAACCGTCAAATAATGACAAATGATGACCGTAAAGTTTTCTTTCAATATCGTTAATTTTTTTTTGCAATTGTCATAAGTTCACAATTTTATGCATTATTTTTCAACTGGTAATTTAGGAGTTAAAAATATACGATTCCTTTTATTTCCATTTATTTTGATTTTCACTTTAGGTTAGCTACTTATTGAAATATATTTACGCCTATTCTAATTTAAAAAAAAAAAAAGTTTTCTTATCAAAGAAAATAAAAAACATTTCCATTAATTCATATCAATGAGCTCCGATCTATTTGGAATTAGTAAGTGTATTATATAAATTTAAATTATACACTTTGAGAAGATTTTATTTTTTTCATTAAAACCGTTAAATTATCTATTATATTTTTTGTCGCAATTTTGATGCATGACCAACAATTCTGTAACATTCAAAACATATTTTTAATGTTTTTTTACATGACGTAAGGTCAAAGATTATAGAGAGATTAAATTTGTAAGAGAATTACAATTCATTTATTATTTTCTCTCTAATCTTCTAGAACCAAAGCTATAATCTTCAATTTTTTCCATTATTTTCTCCTAATCTTCTTTAATATTTTCCTCAAATTTGTTAGAGTTGCAAAAAAAAAATCCTCAATATTCTCTTAAAACTTTTGATTCACATTGTGATTAAGACCAATCATATAGCAACAAATAGAATTATATCATTTATGAATAGAGGCGGCTTTATAAGTAGTAATTAATGATAATGCAGAGTGTTATTTTAATGTGATGCTTAACTGTTTATGCAAATTTTGACAAGGTGAATTTAAAGTTAATTCCAAGTTAAATAACGGAAAATACTATTAAATTAACATTTATTTAAGCGTGAAATTGTAACAAATCCTATTCAAAATAGAGTTTCAAAAATCCGAATAAATTTGACGAGAACAAATATGCAAAATGCATATATTAAATGAAATCAAACTATTGACGCTTTAGTACCAAACTGTAACTGCTTTATTTATCTGACAACAAATTCTGGGAGAGGCCCAATAAGCAAAAATGAAAATTCTCAAAAAAATAAATTGATTACCTAGTTTTTTACTACTCAACTATTCAATCGCAATGTCTAGAATATTTATAAAACAAATACTTGAAAAAGAAAAAAAAACTTTAATGGCCTAACGAAAACAAGTGGATAAAACATACCCCGAAGTTCGATTGTGTTGATTAATCCCAAAGAAGCGCGCGGATGTATGAATGGTATTGCATTCATGATATAAATACATTTTCGAGCCAAAGATTCGCGTATTTTCTTAAGCGTCTTTTTAACTTTTGAGTCAGGTTTGGCATCGATACTAGGATATGTCGAACCGATTCGACGATTTTTTATATATGTCACAAAACTTATGACCATTATTAAAACATTTTTAATTTTCGTTTAAAATGAATGAAAAAAAGGTAGTAGCATTTGGGAAACGGTACCGATGAAGAACAGCATTGATATGGTAGGAAATCTTGATGATGATTATACACTTTTGCATTCAATTGCTGTCAAACGACTGAACGTACTGAATTCAATTTCTTTTCTAAATCTATTCTGATCATTCTCCAATGCATGACAATGTTCTATCAAAAATTTAAAATTCAACAACACTATCCTGAAGTAAATGATTCTCACAGAATTTTTGTTTGATTTGTATGCTATTTATTAAGCAGTACTCTACTGGTCACTCATAGATAAGATAAGTAAAGTGAACGATGAAAAAGTTTGCCGTATTATCACACATAGTACAGAGATGTATTCAATAGTTGAAATTATAAATATATAGTATACATTCAATGAATTACAATTGTAATTTAGTCATTACCTGGGAAATTATTGTGGACAAAATCATGTGTATCACGTCCGATGCCCAGCAATGGTTGCGATTCTCGACTATCCATGCTAAGATCAGCTAATAGGCTTATTTCTACGGTATCGTCAGTGTGATGAACTTGATTGATTCCGTCACCGTTCGATACAGTCGTTGAAATCACATGTGTGATTGGTTCTAAATGGCCAATCGAATTCTCGTCCACAGACGAATGAGATCGTGATAAATTAATCAAACTAAGATTTTCGTTTGGTTTTGTTTTCAAATTGGAATGTGATTGATTTATTTGTTGTATTGACTGTGTCACTGTTGCCAATGCATTATCATCACTAAATGAACGTCGATGATGATGGGAATTGAGTACATCGGCTGGCCTATTTATCTCTGTTAAGAGACATTTGCCAGTCGATAAAATTGGTTCGGATATTGCACCCAAACTTTCAATTGAATTGGTTTGTTTTGTTTGCTGTTGCTGCAGCTGCTGCTGCTGCTGCTGCTGCTGTTGCTGTTTTTCCAAATGATGATTCACATTGGTTTCATCGAAATCCAATTGCACAAGCAATTCGTCCGTATTCATTGAGACAAAGATCACTGCATTCAACGCCAACACACACTTTAAATATTTTCTTCATACGCAAATGTTTTTTTCATGGAGAAATTTCACGAAATTCGTTTGTTAAGTATGTTTTCGATAACAATTATTTACGAATAAAGTAGATATACATTTGATAAATTTATTAAATTGGACACCGAAGAACTCTATCTATGTTCAATACAATGAAAAGACGCATTCATCAAAAATGTTCAATCTATTATAAATTTTCTTTCTCCAGCACAATATAACATAAAATTTACTATATTGACTAAATTGATCCCATTTCGATGATTTTTACACTACATTGATTAACAAAATTGTATGCATTGGCAAACAAAAAATCTAAAAAACAAACGAAATCAATTTCAGACGTATTGAATAAAAATTCAATTGCATTGCAAATTATACTTTTTTCATTGTAAATGAGACACACAACAAGATAATAAGAAAATCTATACTTTATTTGGTATTCAACTGTCAAAGTGTATTAATCATCGACAATCTACAAATATATATATGTGTTCAACACAATGACATATGATTTGGTAAAATTGTTTAGCCCAAAACATAAAAATATGGCGCCACTAATCATTTTTATACTGTCACAATGACGAGTGAAGAACATTGTGCTTAAACACGTGCACTGAGCAAAGATAACGCCGATTCATTTCGTATAACGTTTGCAACAGAAATATATCACACAATGACCGATACAGGTAAAATTAATTTTTTTTGTAAATAAAATGTTTAGTGTTTTAGTGGAAAATTATAAAATTATAAAATTAAAATTAAATTCATAAACATTTGTAGAAAATCATTGATTTTGTGTACGTTTACAATTAAAATATACATCGGCTAAACCTCATGGCCATATGAATGCGTCTGCACACGCGTTTTCCAGACAAAACATGTTTATTCATATTTTTTTATGTTTTTTTAACAATTTTAAGCAAGTGATTATTTACTCTTTCACATTTTCATGGACTTCTGTACTTCTATTTATTTAACAGACAAAATCAATCATTTTTTTTTCTTTTTTTTTTGTGTCTAATGGAAACCTAACCTTAAAATCAAATACTCATTACTCTTTCAAAAATTCTCACCAGAAATTCGAAAAGAGAAGAAGAAGAAGGAGAAAAAAATTAAAGAGGAGCCCGTCGATGACTTGGGAGAATTACAAGCAAATGGAACTGTTCAAGTGAAAGCATCAGAAAAACTTGCACAACTCGACACATCTCAATGGCCATTGCTGTTGAAAAATATCGATAAATTAAATGTACGAACCAACCATTACACTCCATTGCCATTTGGATCATCTCCTTTATGCCGGGATATTCGAGAATATATTAAATATGGATATATCAATTTGGACAAACCATCGAATCCAAGTTCACATGAAATTGTCGCTTGGATTAAGCGCATCCTTAAATGTGAGAAAACTGGCCATTCTGGAACATTAGATCCAAAAGTAACAGGTTCGTTATTTCGTACATTTTTATTTTTTGTTTATTTTCTATTATGATGAACATCGCTATGTTTTTATAAATGATTGAATATGATTATTCATATCGATTGGTCTTACTGAGTTTTTTCTCAGAAAATTGTTCATTTAATTCATTTTCATGAAGAAAAAAACCTAATTGAATTTAACCCATATTTTCACTCAGGTTGTCTCATTGTTTGCATCGATCGTACGACTCGATTGGCAAAATCACAACAGAGTGCTGGAAAAGAGTACGTTGCTGTTTTCAAATTGCATTCAGCTGTTGAGTCAGTGGCCAAAGTTAAACAAGGTTTGGAAAAATTACGTGGCGCTCTATTTCAACGTCCACCATTAATTTCGGCCGTAAAAAGACAACTTCGTGTTCGTAGTGTTTACGATAGTAAATTGTTGGACTATGACACAGAACGAAATATGGGCGTATTTTGGGTTAAGTGTGAAGCTGGCTCGTACATTCGAACAATGTGCGTACATTTGGGATTGATTTTGGGTATGTTTTCTGATAGTATTTGGTTTTTTTTTTTACAAAAAATAAAATTACGTTAAATGAGCTAATTTTTATACATTTACTTTTATTCATCAAAATTGTAGGCGTTGGAGGTCAAATGTTAGAACTTCGTCGTGTACGATCTGGTATCATTGCCGAAAAAGATGGCTTAGTAACTATGCACGATGTATTGGATGCCATGTATTTGTATGAAAATCATAAAGATGAAAGTCTTCTCCGCCGCGTCATAATGCCATTGGAAGGTCTACTAGTGTCGCATAAACGTATTGTAATGAAAGACAGTTCAGTGAATGCCGTTTGTTACGGTGCTAAAATTATGTTACCTGGTGTTCTTCGTTATGAAGATGGCATTGAAATTGACGAAGAAATTGTCGTCATCACGACAAAAGGAGAAGCTATTGCCTTGGGTATGATTTCTAAAACATTTCATCTTTATAAATAATATTATCTAACGCTTTCATATTTACTCGAACTTTATAGCTATTGCTCAAATGACAACGGCTACAATGTCAAGTTGTGATCATGGAGTATGTGCAAAGATTAAGCGTGTTATTATGGATCGTGATTTGTATCCACGTAAATGGGGTCTTGGTCCAAAAGCATCGCAAAAGAAATCACTCGTGGCTGCCGGAAAATTGGACAAGTATGGACGCCCCAATGAAAATACACCAGCAGAATGGCTTAGTGGGTATGTGGATTACAGTGCACTTAGCAACGGTACTAGTGTAAAAACAGAACCCACCGATACAGAAGAAGTCAAAAAGGCAGACAAGGTTAGTTTATATTCCACACAACATTTTTACTTTTTTTTTCATGATGAAAACATATTTTTTAGTTCAAATGAGCTGCTATGATTAAATTATAACGATTGGTCTTTCTGAATTTTTAAAATTTTGAAATAATATTTGTACATAATTTGTTACAAAATTAACACGCATTTGTTTCCATTTGTTTATGTTTAGCGTAAATTGAGCATCAACACAAATTCCGATCCAGAAACTACATTGGATACAACTACCGTTAGCGAATCAGACAAGGTAGAAAAGAAAAAGAAGAAAAAACGAAAGAAGGATCTTGAAGAAGCCGGTGAAGAAATTGCCGAACCTGCCGCAGATGAACAATCAACTGTTGATCAAGCCGATACTGATGAAAAGAAAGAAAAAAAGAAGAAGAAAAAAAAAGATAAAAACAAGGAAAAGTCTGATGAATGAACCTTTTATTCAAATGCTAAGTAAACTCCTTTAAAATTGTCACTTTTGATTAGCTCATATGGACGCATATGTATGTGCACATTTTATTTGAATTATGTCAACATTAATGGAAGACAATGATTGGAATAAATATCGAATTGAATTATAATAGAAAATATCCAGATTGATGCATTTAGAAAAACATTTAGTTTTTTTTACAAAACAAAGTATATTCGTAAAGTTTACGAAGACATGTTAGTCGTTAAGAACAATTTATTTTCACTGTAAGTTAAGTTCAAAAATTAATAAACATTTTTTTAAATAAATAAAAATTGGACTTAAGCTTAGCGATCCTTTTTTAGTTAATTTGCCTTTTTCGAAAAAAAAAAAAAAAAAAATTAACAATATTTCTTGTCTAATATGATATAATGTACATCCACTTTGTTGAAATCAAATCTCCCGCTAATATGCTGCAATGCTCTTATTTTTGGATTATTGTGTTCTTCGCTTTAATACGGCAAATGTCAAATTCAACTACATTCATAATTCATTCTTCACTGAGCATTACAGTTTTTCGATGTTTCAATGTAATTGTTTTTTTATCTTTTAAATAATATTCGAAGGTACGTACCAATAAAAGAAACTTTTTTGGTAAAATTGTAAACAAATTTAGGAAAATTTTCCATAAATAGATTAACAAATTGTATAAACGGACATGAGAATCAACTGCTATTCAAATAGTCAAGCAAAAATCCGGTATCGTCAACGATATGATAAATTAAGCATACAACATCGATATAATCGGCTTATTGAAAACTGCAGCAATTATCTTGGCAAGAAATTAACTATAGCAAATTGCATTGATTTCATTATATTTGCGAAAAAACATCGCATGAAACGACTCATATTATTGTCTGCGGTTTTCATCGATGCAAACTTTGAAAAAGTGTTCACCTCCGATGAATTTATTGAAATGGGCATCGTTGATGTATTTGATTTGATAAATGTGCTGATTTTTAATGAGATGACAAATGACGATTTGAAAAATGCAATCATGTTTTGGTGCAAATACAAACGAAGAGAACGAAAGAGGTACACTGATTTATTAATGATGTAAGTATAAAATCAGTTGCTATTGTATAAAAAATGAATTTTAAAAATAACTTTTTAATAAAATTCATTTGCACAGCATTGTGGATCAAAGATACCTAGAACGATACCAACATATCAAATGGTGGAATTACAAACTGCCAAAGTGTTCATGAAAATTCATATGGTCATTCAAACAATTTTACTAGATTTTTGTAGAAAAAAAAAAAATACTTTTCTAAATAAATAAAAATTGTATAAAAACATGAAAATTTAGAAATTAAACAAAAAAAATGTATAAAAAATGGAAACATACAAAAGCTTATATTTCTTGTATTATTTGCATTGTATTTGGTTAAAGCGTCCATTTGACATTTCGGTCAAACCATCCAACATTGACATATTTCAACTGTCAAAGTACTTGTATTCAAGCACGTGTAACGCGTATTTGTTATTTTTTTTACCGAAAGAAACAAAAATTCTTGTACATTTTTGCGATTAAAAATGAGAAATTTGGAATTGCTTTATAGCAAAACGGCTCAATTAGATTTAATCAATGTAAATCATATAAGTCTAAGTACAGAAAATGTTGGCACAATATTTTTATTATCAAGTGATCAATTGTCGACTTTTGATTGGCAATCGAAACAAATAAATGCAATTGCACCGCTAGAGAATCAACAAATTGTCGGTTTTGAATATTTAACGCTAAATAATGAATTGTGTATTGCAACTGATGCCGGAGAAGTTATTGTTTATAATGTTCATCAATTGACAAATGAATCGGTAACATTTTGCGAAGGTGGCTTGAAAGCAATGGCATGGTCATATGATCAAGAAGTGGTTGCATTTGTAACACATGCAAATACATTGGTTGTGATGACAAGTTCATATGATCCGATTGCCGAAGTAAGCCTCATGGATGAGAATTTCGGCGATGAAGCTTTTATCAATGTTGGTTGGGGCAAAAAAGAAACACAATTTCATGGCACTGAAGGTAAACAAGCTGCACATAAAAAACCCGATGAAATTGATGTAGGCGATGTGTCTACATTGGATCAGAGTATTTCTATTGTATGGCGTGGTGATGATGAATATTTTGCTGTTAGTTTTGTTGGAAAATCTGGACGAATGTTCAAAGTATTTGACAAAGAAGGAAAGTTGAAATATACTTCAGAGAAAATCGCTGGATTGGATGCGGCAATAGCATGGAGACCAACAGGAAACTGGATTGCCATACCGCATGTCCTTCCAAATAAATATACAATTGCATTATTTGAGAAAAATGGTTTGAAACATCGAGAAATTGTATTGCCGTTCAAAAAAGAAGAGCAAAGTGTTGTAAAATTACTTTGGAGCAGTGATTCAGACATTTTGGCCATTTATACTGAACATGCAGCTGGTTCAACAATTTATTTATACACAATTTGTAATTATCATTGGTATCAAAAGCAAACCCTTAATTTTACTGGCAAATGTCAAATTATTCAATGGGATAACAGTTACACTGAAGGAAAGTCATTGCATGTTGTTGAACAAAATTTACGATATTCGATTTATCGGTGAGTTTTACTTATTATCATTTTCGTCACTGTTCTTAGAATAATTATTCATATTTTCAATCGTTTGCAGTTGGGATTACGCA
Source organism: Resseliella maxima (assembly GCA_029041755.1). Lineage (NCBI taxonomy): Eukaryota > Metazoa > Arthropoda > Insecta > Diptera > Cecidomyiidae > Resseliella > Resseliella maxima. The sequence continues at coordinate 26,439 of JAQOWM010000668.1, forward strand.
ATTGCCCGTTCAACTGGTTTCACAGCTGATGATCAAGCACTTGTTGCCGTAATTGATCGAAATAATTTATTGTTAACAAACTTTCGTGGGGCAGTCATACCACCACCAATGTGCGGCGTCACATTGAACCATTCATCAGCGATAAATTACACTGGTTTCATTTGTCAAACATCGAAATCATCAAATCGTTTCTTTATTATCGATGCAAAAAATGTATTTTCCACATTTGAGTGCAGTTTTCAACAAAATCCCGAACGAAATATCAATTTATTAGAAGGCACAAAGCTTGTTCAGAGCTACAAAATCGATCAAGACGATAATGTTCCATTGGTAAATCGCTTCACTTCATTATATTTGAACATTTGCGAGGAAAAATCTTATGTAGAAAAGTTCCGTGGAAAAATGTTTTTATTCAGTGTATTCAACATACAAAAAACAACAACAAATACATTGAATAATAACATTTTTCCTCGCAACTGTTCATTTAGAGATTAGTTATAATATTTGCAATATTTATTCTCTTTTCTTTTGTTGTTTACCACTAGGTAAATCAGCACTGGATTTGGATAAATGATTTACAAGTGATATTTTGTCGCACTAAAGACAATTCAACAATTCTATCACTTGCTGAACTCAACGATGGAAAATTAAATATTTTAAATGAACATCGAATCAATGGAATAGTTGGAAATATTGCTGCATCAAATAAAACTTCGAAACTGGTTTATCAATTGACATGTGGTACATTCCAATCGATTGATATAGTTGATTCAAAATTCCAAGAATCACAATTTCTATTTAATGTTAATTCATTTTGTGAACGAATCGACTGTATTTTAGTAAATGATCAGCTAAAAGTGATCGCGTTGAAAAATCAACAAAATCTTTATGTTGATGGTGATAAAGTGGCATCAGATGTAACATCATTTTTACTAACTGAAAAGTTTATTCTCTTTACAACACTTGATCAATTAAAATTCATACGATTGGATGGAAGGGCTGAAGTGATAAATGAGCGGCGTATTGAACGAGGTGGTCGATTGATTGTATCAGTTCCACATAATTCTCGCACAATTTTACAAATGCCACGAGGCAATTTAGAAAATATACAACCACGTGTATTGTCACTGGTCATCATTGGTGAACTACTTGATGCACATTCATATCGTGCTGCATTTGATTTATTACGTAAGCAACGTATCAATTTGAATCTCTTGGTTGATCATAATCCAATTGATTTCTTGGCGCATATTTCTCAATTCATTGCTGACATCGATAACGTTCAATGGCTTAATTTATTTTTATCAGATCTTTTGAATGAAGATGTAACTATTACTATGTACTCCAGCAATTATCAACATCTTGAACATCGTACTACCAAATCAGATGGTGCATTCAGGGATACAAACAAAATTAATGTTATTTGTGAAAAATTCTGTGAAGTATTTGATCAAGATTCAACGACAAAACATCTACTACCAATGATAACGGCTTGTGTGAAGCAAAAGTATATCGAAAAAGCATTAGAAATCCTATGGCGTGTTCGTTTAGTAGAATTAAATACAAGCGAAAATAAAAAAGCGATTGTTAGTGCACAAGAGGCATTAAAATATTTACTTTATTTGGTTAATGTGAATGATCTGTATGATGTGGCATTGGGAATGTATGATTTTGATTTGGTTCTATTTGTTGCACAAAAATCACAAAAAGATCCAAAAGAGTATTTACCGTTTTTGAATGAATTGAAGCAATTGGAGGAAAACTATCGTAAATATCGAATTGATAATCATTTGAAAAGATACGATAAAGCATTAGAGCATATTGTAAAGTGTGGTGTTGAAAAATTGGAAGAATGTCTTGAATTGATTGAAAAGCATAATTTATATACACAAGCACTCCGATTATTCCAACCAAATGATGAATGTTACAATGATGTTGTAATTCAATATGCAGATCATTTACGAGCAAAAGGTGCATTTTATGAAGCGACATTGATGTATGAAAGAGGTAGTGATTATAAACAGGCACTTTTATCGGCAAAACATACAATGGATTGGAGAAAATGTCTACGATTGGCACGAAAATGTTCACATTCGAAAGAGGAAATTGAAAAACTATGTTTGTAAGTTCATTTAGTATTTTTTCAATATTTGAATTGATAAATTGATTATCATTATTATTGTATTTCTAACAAAATATGCTTATGCTATTTTCCAGATCGTTATTGCCATCGCTCCAAGAAAACAATAAAATGCATGATGCAGCTGATCTTGTTCAATATTTTAAACCACACAGTGAACAATTGATAAAAGTTTTATGCGATGGGAAATTGTATCAAAAAGCTATATTAGAGTCAGCCAATGTACCAGAATTGCAACATGAATTTATTCAAAATCATTTGAAGAATTTTGCCACTCAAACTATCGAAAAAATTCAAGGTGATCATGAACAATTCAAAAATTATCTATCCCGTTTACAAACAATACGCCAGCAAAAAGCTGATAAGCTATTGAATGGTGATGTAGAAGATGATGACTGTGACATGTTCTCCGACACAACGAGCATGAACTCATCAAGATTCACTGGCGGTTCGAGAGGTACTGGAAAATCATTTCGATCGAGTAAAAGCAAACGAAAACATCAACGCAAACTAATGAGTCTTAAGGAAGGAAATCCATTTGAAGATATCGCTCTAATTGACGCTATTTATACACTAACTCTTGGAATTTTTAGTCAGCAACAACAAATTCATGAACTTTTAAAATCTCTGGTCGATTTTGAATTGGACAATTTCGGCATAGAAATTCAAAAAATATTCAATGATCTGTTGAATGAAATCAGATTGTCACTTGATTTAATTTGGTTACCTGAGATGATGGTCTCTGGAGAAATGAAAATTCAAGAATACTTGGATTTTGCACGAGTTCAAAATGAACAGCACTTCGCCATGATTAGTACGTTTACATTCATTTTAAATTTATTAATCTATTTTTTAATATATTTGTTCATTTCACTTTCAGAACCACATCAAAGAGCGAAGCCATTATTAACACAAATTGATTGGCAGTTGGAAATTCTTAAATAAATGTGTTCACAACATCGCTGAATTTTTAATTATATTTCTTAATAAAATTGATTACAATTGACTTTATAATACAATACACTCATGATTTATTATTATAAAAAACAATCTAACAAAAGTTCGTTCTTATTGCGAATACATTGCAAAAAATTACTTGGAATTTTTGAAATGATTTATAAAATTTGATAAATTTTGTTCAATATTGTTTACCTGTGAAATCATTGCATACATCATTGTGAGCAATCTTTCAAATGAAGTTTGTACATATATATTCATTGAAGAGTTTTCTGAAGGAATTGCCTGACGTACACCAAAACCATCAGATGGTATTGAGCTTGCTGTTTCAAAATTGAAGAATTTCGAATCCATTGGTTGAACACCAAATGCTATTGGTAAATCATGAAATGTTTCAATATTGCCATTTTGTGAATTAATCGGAGCCATAGACGCGTTTTCGATTTCATCTGGGATGTAAACATAATGGCCTTTTGGAGGTATAATATATCCAACACCTGGAAAGGCTCTCACTGTATATAGACAAATGTAATATGAAAAGATTATTAACCTCATTCTTAATGTGATTTCTCAAAACTACAAAAAAAAGTTAAAATTGTTGTGAAATTTAAGTTTAATGCGATACAACTCGTTCAAGAATCACACCACATCTACCTATTTTGTATGGATATTTCTATGTTTATCATTTATATATATAACGATTTGCGTGTAAATAAATTCTTTTGAAAAAATGTAATATTTTTAAAAAAATGACGATCACCATAAAAGAACCAAATTATTGAAAAAATGTCACATATTCATTATGTCCTTGAATTGCAAAAATACATTGCTCTTAGTAACATATGAATTTACAGAATTGTTTGTTTTATTTTTCATAGCAAGAAAAGGCAACTGAAATTTATTTAACAAAGTAAATATTGACAATTTCGGTAATTTTGTTTAAAAAAAATGGTCGAAAAAGCCTCATTTTTCACAGAGTTAAAAAAAGGCTTCAAACCCTGACGTGGTATGATGGAATAAAATCAGTAAATCCAATGTGGCATTCTTTGTATATTGTTATATTTAAAAAGCGTTGTTTTCAAGACATTGAGGCCATAATCGACTTTACAAGTAAACGAATAATCAATGTATACTGACTATACCAACGGAATCAGCAAAAAGATACGATTTGTCGTTTGCATTCCGTAATGGTGTATGTGCAATTCAGTGTATATATGATAGAGATCGCTTGCAACGTAACGCCGCTCGACTTATGAGGTAGTACATCAATTGTTCATTAATGTACACTGACGTTTTGTGTGTGTACTTGCCTGCGATATTCAGTACACAGCTGACATGTTTGTTTATAATCTTTTTAATCGAGTATGAAAGAACAAACATGAAAGTTCACTACATGTGCTTTCAGAATATTGTTTCATATTCATTCAATTTCACGCCGTACTCGTATATGGATGGCGTACGAAGCAATGAATTTCTTTACTAATGCGACATAGGTGTCTCAAATCAAAAGATGTATCAAAAATAAGAACTAAAAGAGCTAAGAATCATGGTGGTTCAGACTCGCAGACTTAAGAAAGAGGTCGCAGACAACTTTTGAAGAGCAAAAAAAGCAAATGAAAAAAAGTCCTTCACTTATTATTTCCGATGTGGTACCCAGAAGAGGTGATCTCCATCTACGATTTTAGAGGGAGTGGAAGGGAGGTCATCCAGATTTTCCGTGCCCCACGCAACACTGAGAATCATTTTTCACACAAATTCAGTCTCTCTCTATGTTTGTTTATAAATATGTTTCATGTTCAAGTGAGTTGCAAACACGCTCGCAAAAATAAATCCAAAAAAAAAAACTAAAGAAAAATGTACAAATTATTTTTGATGGAATATTTAAAACTTTAATATCTTTGGAAATGGATATAGTATATTCATCGGTATCTCCCGGGATTTATTCTCTCTTCAAATATTTTCACTTTTCTTGGTCCGAAAATTCGCATAAAAGTTGCCTGCGCTACTGTAATGATGTAAAAATTTGGATCTTCTCTTTTGCTTGTGCTACCAAAAGTGGCCATAAAATTTCTAACTACATCATCAAATGAATCAATAAAAAATTGCCTGAAATGATAAATTAAAAAAATTTCTCAGATTAATTTCATTTTTAAAGGAAACTGCATTACTACTTCGGAGCATTTTCGAATATATAGTGAAACAATTGAATCAATTCGGATGATATCCTTTCGAAATGTTCAATATTGTTTGAAAAATGACCGTTTAATTCCTTTTTAAGTTTTTTAACTTTAGTATTAATATATACTATAAATTCGTTGCGTGTCTTTGTAATGAACTTGGGGATTGTTATTTTCTTCTTTGTGAATGGTATTTGTACTTTTTTACTATGGCTACGAGCTTTTTGGCTTGGACCTTCTCTTGGCGTTGGCATTGGCATGGAACTATTGCCCAGAATATTGCCATTTACTTTAATATGTTTGCTCAATAGTTTCTGATAGCCTTTCCATATAAAAGTATTTTCATAAAATGCGGTTGTCTCATTCACTCGTCGCACTATATTGTAAAAATAAATGAACATCACTTCCACCCTTCTAAAATTGCATGATGAATATTCCCATTTAAAACACTTAGATCGAACGTAAATGTGAAATGATAATTTTTTGCACCTTACTTTAATCTGTTCTTTTTTTCATCATTTGTGTCATCCATTGCATAAAGTCCGGCAATATAACGATCACGAACTTGTTCAATGTTCGTTTTTCCTTGAGTATTTGGCGGTGCACATTTTTTATTAGTTGAATCACCAAGCATATCTCTTGTCCATTTAGTGAAAAACCAATGAGCCTCTTTCACAACTTGTCTAAATTCAAACAGATTTTGTTGTTATATTCAAAGTTAAAATGTATACATTCTTATACATACAGATTTTTCATATTCAATGTATTAAGATGCATTTTTTGAAATGTCGTTCCATTCAGTGCCATTTTACCAACTAAATTCTCATCTGTATATGCCTTCATCATATAATGACCTTCCCAAGCGCTTTCATAAAGATATTCAAACTCTTCCAAAACTCTGTTGGTAAAACAGTCTTTAAATTGGCGATAAATTTAAAAAATATATATTTTCATACGACGTATGACATACGTATGTTCATTGAAACTTTTCAAAAATGCTATAAATTTTTCAGAGTATGCAGCAGCTTCTCTTTTATAAACGTCCAATGGATTTTTAGTCGGATCTTTGGCATCTTCATCTTTTGTTTTTAGAATTCTTTTTAAATTGTTGGCAATATCACCAAATGCATCACTGAACAAAAAAAAAAAAAAAAAAAAACAAAAACGTGAAAAATTTAGGTTGCGGTTTATCAACCAAACAAAAAAGGCGATCAATGACATATAGACTTAAATGATTAGGTTATTTTAAATGTTTGGAAAGTTTCAAAGTACAATTCTTCCGAAATCATTGACATAGTGTTTTGTATGTATTATACAAAAATGCTAATGTTTAAATATTGATATTCAAAGTAAAAAAAAAAATCAGTTATTTAAAGTATTTAATCAAAGTATCTTACGAACTAACTCCTTTCCAAATAATAAAAATATTCACAATTATACAACAAATTATTTTCGTTCTCATTTCTAACAGGCAATGTGAAAAATGTGGTTTTAACCAATTCTCATATTCGTTTATATACCTTCGAGGTATATTCAATTGAATGTGACATGTAAAACGATAGACAAATGTTCATTAAACGATTTCATAAAAATAATAAATTTATTCCATCTCCAAAATGAGTTTTTTTTATTCATCAAAGAATCGTTATAATTAAATGCGTTTTAAATAATAACGACAGATGAAATCGTTAATAACGATTCGTCATAAAATTATCATAGCCTTTCGGCTCGGCCATACGAGTTAATGAAGAAAATAACTTGATATCTTTCAAGACAGATAATTTCCAACATGGAGTTGAAGCACAATTACAACACATCGATTTTCAAGTGAATTTGCTATATTCGAAAAAGATTGTTTTCAAACGATTAATTTCAAATAACTGGAGTTTTGTGCATTGTTTACCACAATTGCAAAGTCTTACAATTGATGCAATCACCGATGAAAAACTATCATCAGGTTTTTGTAATCAGTTTTTTTACGTTTAAATCCACAGATTTGACATTTAAAACTGTTTTCGAATGCATATATAAAATTTCTTAAATATTTGAATGAATGTTCATCATAACTTGAAAAATTTGATATTCGTTGCAATTGCGAAACTTTATGTGAATATACTTGTGATCGAATTCATTTAATCACATTAAAACACATAACAATTGAAATTTATCACTAACAAAGATACCATTCGATAACCTCATTGAAACCAAATTTGATGCATTATTAATATTAGCTAAGGATGCATCTGTTGAATTCTTTTCTAAATTGATGATGTCATTTTTATTTTAAAAAAAATGTAAAATTGTTGAAAAAGATGGGCTTTAATTTGTAAACAAGTGCTTAATTGGAACAATTAGACAAAAATGATGACACAAATGAATGGAAAATTTTAAGCGATGATTCACAAATTGGTATATTAAATTCAATGCCAGCATGTAAGTAAGCTTCATTTAATTTCTATTGTTATAAATACACGAATGAAATTAATAAAAAAAATTTGAAAATATATTTAAAAAACGTTTTTCTCATTATGAATTTAACTAGTTTTATTGGCAAATTCATTTTCTGAAGTTTGGTTAACAACAATAAAACATATCACCAACTGGATTTGTGTTTATTAAATTTTTGCGAACCATCTTATGCTTTCACTGGTATTTTAGCGACAGCCGGAGACCCATCAATGGGAATATTTTCATCAAACAATCTTGGAAACTCTTTCATATAGCTCTCAAGTGACAAATCCTTAACTCTATATATAATTTAAATTTTGTTATCCATCGTTTAACTGTAAAATTTCTCCCAAGTAGCTCAAATACACGATAAAATTCGTGTGCACAATATTTGTACACGTTTCATCAAAATTATACGGAATAACGTGTACACGATTCCATATACGCACTGAATTGTCATTTTTTATTTATTTATATAAATTAAATCCTTGTTTCAGAGAAAAATTCAAATCGTGTACGGTTATTCCGTACAATTTTGCAAGAACGTGTACAAATCGGTGTACACGAATTTAATTGCGTATTCTTACTACTTGGGCTTATGAAAAGAAAAAAAACATAATAAATAAATACTTCGGATTTTTCGGTCCATCTTTGGTTCTGAAATATAAAAAAAACATTTTAGTCAATAGTCAATTGTGAAAAAATTTCGATATTTACACTGGCTTAGCATTAGTTGACCTGTGAATGTAAAAAACTCAAATTATTATTTCAAAAAAATATATGATTATTTCTATGGATTGAATTAAAATTTCAATATCAGAGAGAAAACGTACAAAACTAAAGCCATTACGATGGCAAAAATTGCACGGAAAAGCATTTTACTTGTTTTTAAATTGCTTACTATTAAGATGATGAAAATAAACTGAATATTTGCTGTCGATTGTTCCATGTTTATACAATTTGTCCCGACAAACACAGACATTTATCGACAGAATAATTTTTATAAAAATTCAGTTGACTAATAATCACGGGGAAAGACCCAATTCTTCAAATGTACAAGTTTTCCCAAATTTGATTAATTTTTAACCTAGTTCGACCTAGTTCTCTATGTATTTTAAATGCGTACTAAAAACCATTTGAAATATTCAATCGAGTAGACTTTGACAGTTCGACGTATATATGTATATCATACGCATGAAAAAGTCCCGAGTTAAACCTAATTGCATTGAATTTTACTATATTCTTTCTAGTATCGAATCCGTGTCTATCCCCAAGCGAATACTTGAATATATAAGAAATGAAAGAAAAAGCAGTATTAAAACTCGACTAAATTGTTTCGAAAATGTGAGCTATCGATAATCGATCGAATGAATTATTGTATAAATACATAATATTTCAAATTCATGTCTTACCTTGTCTAGCGACAAGAACAAAAACATCTTAATTAAGCTTTTATATTGTTAGCATTTTGAATTACTGTCATATTTCAAGCAATTGTTTTTTTTTCGATGAATTTACCTATAACAATCTTGTTTTTAAATGGGGTATTTATTAAAACACAAAAACTGTTTCTAATCCTAACAAATGTCCAACAAATTTACCAGGAATAATGGACTCAACTCAAATAAAAATCCGGCGATCATCTATTTCTCATTCATTCAATCACTTTTAAGCCAGAAACTAACTCTTAGTTTGAATGAAAATACAATACAATAAATGTAATCATTTCAAAAGCAAATATATTGGAAATTGAATAAATGAAACATTTAAAATAAAATAAAATATAGCATATATTAATTTAAATGTTTCATTTACTTTTCTCAAACCTCCCATTCCAAAATTCATATCAAATCGGATGAAAAAATGTGGGTCCTCGAACATCGGAAAGTCGGTTCTATTGTTTGTTCGGTTCTCAGATGGGTTTTTTGGTAAAAAAATACACTTTTGTATGGGAAAGTACCCAAAATATGGATTTTTCGGCATTTTCGTTAAAAGAAACTCATATTTTTTTGCGAAAAAATATAGTTCGTCGAATGTTACAGAGTGGTTTCCATTTTTTGTTTGGTCCCCAGATAATTTGTATGTGAAAGTACGTAAAAACGGCATTTTATGACGTTCAAAGTTCGAACCATGTAAAACTATTATTATTTCGCAAAAACAATTACACAGAAGTAAACAAGTTAAGTTTTTCCATGATCAAAACAACTTCTTCCCTAACTAAAATAGTCCCGTACTATTATATTCTCCTTGAAAAGGAAACTTGTAGAGGAAATGCGTTTTTGAAACCAAAATAAGATGAATTAGGCACGATATCGATTTCTCCGTTTAAAGTTAAATGAAGATGAAAATTATACTCAAAATTGCATTTTTACATCTGTGTAATGAATTTTCCACAAGTTTTGAACTGTAGTATCGAGATTTACGGTTAAAGTAACAATAAATTCAGCGTCAGTAGAATATAAAAACCTAATTGTTTTTGCGAAATAATAATAGTTTTATATGGTTCGAACTTCAAACTTTGAATGTCATAAAATGCTGTTTTTACGTATTTACCCATACAAAAGTGTCATTTTTCACCAAAATCCCAACTAGGGACCGAACGAACAATGGAACCGACTTTCCAGTGTTCGAAGACCTATATTTTTTTCGCAAAAAAATATGAGTTTTCTTATACGAAAATGCCGTAAAATGCCTATTTTGGACACTTTTCATACAAAAGTCATCATTTACACTAAACATATCTCCATTTAACGGATCGACTATGCGGTCATCATCAATGGCTGAAAATTTGATGGTTTCTATTTCTGAACTATCCTAACAATTCTGCATCATCAGATTATTTTTTGGGCTCGTTGGGAAAGAGCTATCGTGTTAACAAATTTTTGCGTGCAGCGTACAGTGTACAGTGTACTAATTCCACACAATTATATTTGTGTTGACTATTTTTTTTTTCTATTTTGAATTATTGAAAAATTTTTATTCAGAACAATATCACAAAGAAAATCGTCCAAAATTATCGCAAATTATTTTCCATAATTGTAAATTTAAAATTGTTCAAAAAATACATTGTGATATTTTAAAAGAGAACAATATATTGTGTTAATAAATACGGATTATGAATGATAAATACGCGAGTTCGAATGCTAGTGTTTTCAATGAGTTTCTATTAGAATTTAGGCAGATTCGAAAGGGTACGGTATAAAATAAGAAGAAAACAGGGTGTTTTTACGAGTCTTTGTGAGAGTCATTTTCCCTTAGATTATCAATGTCTCGTTGCAATTTGAAAATATCGTTCGATGATTTTATTTCCAGAAAAATCTTTATATCATCCACAAATAATAATACTGATGCATGTTCGACTACATCGACAATATCATTGATAAATATCAAGAAGAGTAAGGGGCCAAGAATGCTTTCTGGCGGAACACCAGAACTGGATTCATAATTTTTTGATCGTTGACCTCGAGGTCAACAGGAGCTCCTATTTGCATATACATAATTTTGCCGATGAGAGAGATAATCAAAAATCCATGCTGCCAATTTCTGTGAAAAGTTGAAATTTTTTATCTTTTTGATAAGTAAACGATGATTTACTCGATCAAAAGCCTTTTTGAAATCTCCATAAACAACATCTAACAGATTTCCCCTCGCAAGAGCATTATGAGCAGCTACTGATACATTGATAAGGTTAGTTGACACTGAGCGACGAGTACGAAAGCCATGTTGGGCATTTGATAATTTTTTTAGGATTCTAAGGTTTTTCGGCATGCTGAATCCGAATTTTTGGGTTTCGGATCAAAAAAATGAAAAATGGAGGGCGGAAGACCCCCAACCCCTAGGGGAGGGGTCAAGAGGCCAATTTCATGGCTCCAATCGATAAAGCGTCTGAAAAGCTTCAAGTTTAGGGGGGTAAATAGGGGGGCTTAACCGACTCCTTAACCCTCAAATCAAGGTTTGAAAATTTTTTTTTGGTACCAAAAAATCAAACCTCTACAAACGGGAGCTTAGAGGGGTGGTCCAAAAATCCAATGAAGTCAATCGATAGGGGAAGTCCAAAAGTATAGTAAGGAATGAAGACTATGTGGGTATTTCCACCAAAGGGACCTTAAAAAGAAGTAAAATATGTGCGAGCAAAATGCCCCCTTACGGGAGTAAGAGAGGGTTAGGGGGGAAAACCAGTAATACCAGACCGTCTGGTCCAGACGATAGACAATTTCATAATGAACAAGATTAATTATACATGTAGCGGTGGTTTGACCACTCTTTAGCACTCAAATCGGCGTCCATATTGATTTTGGGAGAAAAATCTGGGGGAAAAGCCCCCAAAAAAAGGATGGGGGGCGGTTAGGGGCAAAAATTAATGATGCAGATCTACAGATGTGCCAAACCCGATATATTAAAAAATTTTTATTAAAAAAAAATTTTTTTAGGGAGGTAATAAATAATAAAAAAAAATAAAAAAAGAAGAAAAAAAAGAAAAAAAAATAATAAAAAATATAAAAAAAAATAAAAAAAAAAAAAATAAAAAAAAAAAATAATGGGGAGAAAAAAAAAAAATTTTTAATTTTAAAAAAAAAAAAAAAAAAAAAAAAATTTTAAATGAAAAAAAAAGAGGGAGAACAGGGGATGGGGTGAAAATAAAAAAATTATTTATAGAAAAAAAAAAAAAAGAAATAAATATGGAAATATAAAAAGGAAGAGGTGGGAAAGAAGAAAAAACTGAGGAAATAGATAGGGGAGGGGGGGGGGAAAGAGATAAAAAAGAGAAAAAAAATAAATACCCAAAAAAAAAAAGAAAAAAAAAATTTATATTTTATTTTCTGAAAAGGGAAAAAAAAAGAAAAAAAAAAAAAAAAATATATTTTTTTTAAAAATAAAATAATATTTAAAAATTAAATAATATATTTTTTAATATAAAAAAATCAAAAAGGAAAAAAAGATATAAATAAAAAAAAAAAAAATAATATTAATAATAAAAATAAAAATAAGAATAAAGATAAAATTAAAAAATATAAATAAAAAATAAAAAAAAAAAAAAAAAGAAATAAGAGAGAGAGAGAGGAAAAAGGATGCAGATCAATAGAGCATAAAAAGTTCCCATAGAAATGTTAGAAAATCCGGATCACATTTTCGGCAGGCGATATGTAGTTTTCCATCCATAAAAAATAACCTCCCCCTCGCGCATGTATGAATTGAACTAATAGCAATAATGCGATAATTTTGTACATTTTGCGATCACCCTTTTTGAACAGAGGGATAATTCGAGACAATTTCAACCATTGTGGAATTTTACCTGTATCCAGTGATTTGTTGAATAGCAACCATAATGGAAAAACTAACGAAGTCGCACATTTCTTGATTATAATCGGATGAATATCATCAGATCCAATTCCACATTTAGCCTTGATGACTAATAGCTGATTCCACATCTTCCATGTTGAGTTTTAATTCAATAGTATTCGCATTGTGTCCGTAAAATTTTTTATCAAATTTGACTGACATATCATCTTTATCAAATGATTGTTCAAAGTGATTATCAAACAATTGTGAAATTTTTTGTGGTGAATTTGCCTTTAAATCATTGAAAAACATATCAGCCAACGGTAATTTGATGTTTTATTTCCCTTGATGAATTTCCAGAATTCCGACGGATTAGATGATATGTTTTGTTCAATTTTTGCAATGTGCTCATTGTAAAGTTTATCATAACATTCATTAAAGGCAATTAACGCCTGAAGATATTCAACAATTTGTCTCTACGATTTTTTAATTTTTGCAATTCATGTGTCCACCAGGCAGGCTTATTGAGTTTGATTGCAAACTTTTTCTTTCGTACGTTTTCATCAATTAATTTATGTAAGGTTGAATATAAAAATTCAAATGCACACTCCACACTTCTATTGTTTATCTCATGTTCAAAATTTATAGCGTTCAAACGTTGATTTAATCGTGAATAATTGTCTCTTTTATAACAATAAAACTCAATGTATTCACAATTTGATGCATTAGGTAAGCTATTATGAAATGAAATTTTGATTGGTGGATGATAAACATCTATCTTGTTTACATCTGTAACTGCAATTGGTAAGTACTTTACAAATTGATACATCACAGTAAGTGTCTACATGAATCAAATCAAGCACATTATTAGCTATGGTTGTGATATTTGAGAGCTGATACAATGACAGTCCTTGAAGATTTCGTAGAAATTCCAACAATTTGAAAATACTGTGAATTCTGATGCGGTAATAAATTTGATGGCAAATAATACGAAAAAATTTCATCTGGAAGCCATGCAATTTTTGCTATATTCCAGTCGCCTAATATGAAAAAACGATAATTTGTATACAAGGACATAACATTTTTAACATTCATGAAATGAGCGAGATAGATACTGTTGTCCAGCTGTTGCCATTGTGGAACATATCCAGCATAAACAATAACTGGCTTGTGTTTGTATTGTATTTTTACACAGACGCAGTTGCATGTCTCAACACATTTGAATTGAATTCTCTCGCTACTAAGCATTTTGTGAACCAACAGAGCCACACCACCACCTCTCGTCTGTCTATCATGACGATAAACATTGTAATGTGATGGAAAGGATTCATCATCTCTGTGTGTGTTGTTTAACCATGTTTCAACAAAACATAAAATTTTATAATGAGTGAAATGCTTTGAATGTTTTGATAGTAAACTGAATGTGTTGAAAGTTCAATGTGTGAATTCACCTTTTTATTTTGTTGTTCAAGTTAGCACTCGTATGATATAGCTGGTGATATTTCAACGTAATTTTCCAGTTGGCCTGTGCTGCCCTTAATTTGATTTTTCCAACGGCATCGAAAAATTTAATAGATCGATTTATGCTGCCGTTGAATTTGTTATTAGTTTCACTGCTAATGCTGCTACTGTTTATGGTGTTTCTGATTTTGTTGCTGTTGTTGCTGTGTTTGAGTTTTTTTGGATGTAATTTTCATTACCATCAATTTCAGTGGAAACATTAGGCATGAAATCACCCAATTTGTTACGCTTTGTTGTTCGACGCTCGCAAAATTCTCCGATGAGAATACCAACAGGCCAAAAATCTGGCTGCAATAAACGTATGTATAACGATTCAGTCATATCACACGTAATGAAAAAAATGACAATGAGTTTAATTGTTTAACTTTTTTTAAACTGCATTTCGTCCACATCAGATACTAATTTCTTTATATGAGCCGCAATATTGTCTTGTGTGACACTTGGATTGAATCGTGATACATAGATCGACTTTGTCAATCTTTATTTTTGTGCTGGTGGTTTCTTGTTAACATCAATTGCAACTCCGAGATCAGTTGAAGAGCTCGTACCAGCAATCAAATCATGACGCTTAGTTATATTTTTTGTTGTTTCCTCGATAGTAAACCTTTTACATAGAACACTTTTTATTGTAGGTATATTGTTTGTTGCAGAGTTCATTTCTACGACGTTTGGCAGCTGGAATTGGTGAATTATTTGTCAATTTTTGTGGTTTCAAGGGTGTTTTGAGTGGCTTTGCTTTCCGCTGTATTATTGGTGACATTATTTGTTTTGATTTCATATCTTCAATGGTTTTGTGTGTTTTCCCAGTGTTGATATGAATTTCATTTATGACATTGACAAATGATTGGGTTTTTTCATTTTTTGCTGAAAGCGAATTGATATTTATTTATTGAT
>JAQOWM010000654.1:0-19310 GCA_029041755.1 Resseliella maxima
ATGTTGATTTACAGCATAATTGCGCGAATGCCACCAAGAACAGTGAGAGTTTGGGAAACAACTCAAGATTTGAAAGAAATGCCATCATTAAAAGAAGTTTTGGATGTTTTGGAAAAAGAGCGCGAGGACAGTTGAATTTGTCGCATACAACATTCAACGCACCGAAACAAGAGAAACCATTTAAGGAGAATAACGGTTACGCAACGGGAAAAACAGGAAGCAATTCAAACTCAAGTGAAAGAGACTTAAAGTGCTATCACTGGAATGAATCACATACATTATTCCATTGCAAAGAATTTCAAAAGCTGAGCGTGCGAGATAGACAAAATCGTGTGCGATCATTAAATTTGTGTTTGAACTGTTTTTCACCGAATCATCGAGCGAATTCTCAGAGCTGCAAATCAGGTCCATGCAGACGCTGCAACAAGGGGCTTAAGCATAACACATGGTTATGTAGTTCAGCAGTAATGACAGCTAGGGCGATTAATCTCAACGAATTGCCAGCAACAACGCCATCAACAAGCGGTGCAAGCCAAATGCAACAAACGATACCTGCAGTGCAACAACCAAGCAATGTAGCAACCTTTCAACCACATTGGGCTACAAACAACAACGGTACTAGTGCGCAAAATTTTTAATTGCGCAGAGTCATAGGTTGCTTGTATTGACTACGGTCTGCGTGAAGTTATACGACAATAAGGGATCAACCATTTTAGTGCGAGTGTTATTTGATACAGGATCCGAAAGAAACGTCATTACTGAGAAATGTGCGAATAGAGCGAAATTACCGAAAAGAAATTTATCAACAGAAGTCGAAGGCATAACAGGCAAAGAAATAATTGATTTTGGAGCAGTTATAGTGAAACTTAGTGCATGGTTTGATCAGAGCGATGAAATTATTTTAGTGAAAAGGTGTGTAATAATGAGAAAGTTACCAATTGCGCGAAAAGAAGAGTGTCCAGCAGATATACCAGCATTTAGAGCGATTACAAAAGCAGATCCAAATTTTCACAAAGCAGGATACACAGCGATTCCATAACAACAATGATATTTTAACAGCGATATCGGATTTAAACAATATTACTTCTTCGCATTTTGACCGCAATATGCTTACACCATTAGAAAAAGTCGGGTTGATAATACCAACAGAAGCAGAATTATCGGTTGTTCAAACACTTCTGATTAAGCAAATTGGTATTCCAGAAAATAAGGAATTGAGCATTGTGCAAATACTACTACCATATAAAGACGCATTCAACGATACTTTTAAATTATTCCAAGCGAGTGAAATATTTGGTAGTAGTACTGCAATTTGTGAATGCTCATTTTCAGCAATGTCGCGTATTGATACCGTACGCCGTATGTCAATGAATAACGCACGATTACGGGATCTAAGCTATTTAGCATTTGAAAAGAATAGAGTAAAATCATTGAACGAAGATGACATCGTTCGTAAATTTGCAAACAAAAATAGAAAAATACAACTTTTCTAAGTTAAGTACTTTATGTAAATTTAACAAAAAAAATATTTTATTTTTACATTATTTTCATATTGATATAAAAAGAAGTCAATTTGAAATTGTATTAAAACAAACATCTTTTGATTGACAATAAATGTTTTTTTTTTAATGACTTCTTTTTTATTGAATGTGCTCAGCCACTCCATTGTGCTTGAGCTGGCTACGGCCCTGTTTCCCGTAACATTGCTTCAATTGATGATTGTTTAATTCTTCAAAAAAGTTTGGACAAAAGACTATTTTAATATGAATCAATTAAGGTTAAATGTTGAAAAAACGAAAATGATGATTTTTCATCGCTTTGGTAACGTGATTGATTTCGATTATACCATTGGTTATTCAAGAATTGAAAGAGTTGATCAAATTAAGGATCTTGGTGTGATTTTGGATGAGAAACTTAATTTCAAAGCTCATATTGAATACATGATAGCAAAAGCTAGATCAAGACTGGCTTGGATCAAGCGTTTTACTTGGGATTTCAGTGACCCATATATTATTGAAATATTATTTTTTATTTTCGTTATTCCTTTTTTAGATTATGGTTCTAATGTTTGGAATACCCACAACCTGGGACAAGAAAGACGAATTGAATCTGTTCAGACGCAAATCTTTGCTGTATGCTTTAAGAAGATTCAAATGGAGTCATCGATTTCATCTCCCAAAGTATGAACTAGAGTTGTTCACGAACATGAATTGTTCGTGTTCGTTCGAGATTTAATCGAACACGAACGAACTCGAACAATATTTTCTTTATCTCGAACAACTCGAACCCAACAGGAACGAACACGAACACCAAAATTGGAACTTGAAGTGTTCGAATTTTGTTCGTAGTCCATTGCCACAAAATGAAGGCAAAAAACGCTTCACAACACAAAAAATCCAACGTATGGTCACTCACCAAATATTTTAACTTCACCAGCCAATAATACAATACTGGTTGTACCACCACCAAAGTCAGCATCTTGAGATTTAGCAATTATAAAGTTTATAATATAAACAGTGTTTTAGAAGCTGGGTGAACAATATCAACTGCTGCAAATAATCCCAGAAAGTGCAGCAATTTATTCTTAATGAGAAAGCGTTAATGCGAAGTCTGTACGGGAATTTTAAATTGATAATTGAAAAACCTTTGGCAATTATTAATAAATATTTGGCCAAAATTAGTAACACTTAGCAAAAGAATAAATAATGTAAAAACGCAATGTAATTTTTTTTCGTATGTTTTATCGCTTGCAAGGGAAATATTTGTATTTTTTAAAAAAGAACAATTGAAATCAATGAAAAATTATGTTTATTCGAACAATAATTGTCTATGTAACATTATGAATTAATTTACTTAATTGTAATTTTTGTAATTTAAATTATGCCAAGGCACCATTGTCACTGCCAGATGCGCTGGTCAAATTTTCGTCGTCGTTTGAGCCGTCTTCAAGACGGGAACGGGTATTGTAACCATGACATTTCAGCTGTTGTTGAGTTTTCATTGTCAAAATTTTTTCCATCATTGTGTGCACGTTTCTATACCCTTAATCCAAATTGCGGGTAGAACCGTACTTCCGAGATGTCCGAAATATTCTAAATCCGAAATTATTTAATTTATAATTTTCAAGCACTTTTATTTTCGGCTTTGTTGAATATTTATTCAAGATTTATTTTATTTTCCAATTTGCAATTTCTCTTACAATTCACTAGAGATCTTAACTCTTCGATAGTTGAGACAGAACTGAACTGAACTATGAAGATTCCTCTGGTCTTATATACTATTTAGTCATTACTTCATTAAGCTATCAATAGGGTGTGCTGTTATCGAATCTTAGTGAATACTATAGGGAAGGTTATACTCTAATTTGATATTGTTCTAAATGATTTTATTGAATATTTTAGAAAAGATTTATCTGATTATTCTTACTAAATCTATTTTCTAAATTCAGTTAAAGGAATTAAATCTATTTCTGATAATTCTGTGTAACGGTGAACGCATATGAAATTGAATTGAATTGAGTTGAATATTCTCATTATTTGGATATTATTCAATGATGCATAGCTGAGTCGGTTACACTTCAATTAAAAAGGCAGAAATATTTTTTATGTAAAATTATTCAATTATTTTCGATTATCCAAATATGACCTTTGTAAATGTATATTATGGATACTAAAATACTTGTCAAAATTATCAATGAAGTGAGAATAATAGCAAAAATAATAATTTTTTCATTACTTTCCTCATTTACTATTTCTGCTTCATACATTTTATATATTGATACTTCTTTATAATTAAATTTTTTTGTGTATATTGTTTGATTTTTTGTATGCGTGGATTAATTAATTTTTGTTGAATTTTGAGTTTCATCATATTTTATGTGAATCTGTTCTGGTTTGATTATAGTGATATATGTATCGTTGTTAATTTGAGTAATTTTATTTGATTTTTTCATTTTTTTAAAATATTCTTTATCAAAATTTGATCGATTTATTCTAGTTAAGATTTCCTTGTCACAATTATTCAATTCTGTTGTACTTTTGAGGCATAGGATGGGTCTTGATGTATGTTCTTCCGACTCATAAGTTTTAAGAGAAAAACAATTTTTCTCATATTCTTCATTTGTATAAAATACTTTAAAATTAATTGATGTGTATTTTAATTCGGTTTTGAAAATGTATAATTCATTTTCCCTGTTGGGGAAATTAATTTAAATCACGTTTATGAAGTTTATTGAAAATTCATTTATAAATTCGTTTTTTGTTGTTGTTAAAACTTCAACACTTTATTTCAATTAAAAAACCCCAGAATGGTTCTCTTTTTATTTAACTCAGAGAGAAAGTTAAACTGATTTTACAGATTACAGATTTTTTACAATTTATCTGACAATACCTTAACCTTGTATACTATCAGTTGAATTTGAACTGATACTTTTTGCCTCCCATCTCTTTTACTTAATACATGTCTTATATACTGTTTTTCTACCAGTTTTCCTTACCAAATATGGTTACACAAATGTTATTTTATTTTTATAATTTTTCCTTTTTTAAAAATAAATTCACTCTTGAAAACAATATTTGACGCATATACAAAATCATGTTTTTTTTAAAATATATTTTCTCCGGTGAAAATGAAATTTGATCTTTTAATACATTTCCCGAAGAGAAAGTATAACGACAATATTCTATAATTAGTTTTCTCACTAGGAGAAAGTATTGCTATTTTTGTCACTTTTCGTGAACTGAATATTTTCTATTTTTACACACATTTTCAATTCAAGGTTTTTATTACTGCACCAAACAGCGTTTCTTCGCCAAAGGTGGTTTATTTAAATATTATACAATATTTACTTATTAATTTACAAAGAATAAATGATTCAATAATTGCTCCGATTCAACAATCTAATTTAATTTAATATATTAATAGTACAAAAACATCTTTTTCATTACCAAATTTGTCTTCAATATGGTTTTTTCGTGTTGTTTACCTTTTGAAAGTATAAATAAAGATTTCCTTTTTTTTACATTTTTTTTTTTTTTTTTTTTTTCCCCTATAATCCTTTTCGTCAGGAATTCTAAGTAGTGCTTCACCTATTAAGAAATGTCCTGGAGTAATTGCATTAAGAGATGTTGGATCATCACTTAAAGCATATAAAGGGCGTGAATTCACACACGCAATTCCTTTTTTTTACATTTTTTTTTTTTTTTTTTTTTTTAATTTTCTTATTTTATTTGTTAGTCATTATGCTTTCAACATTCTGGCCCCTTAAAAATGCATAATTTTTACATTTTTATTTCATTTTGTTCTTCACTTGATAACAATATCCCAAACTTTATTATTGGCCTTTTGTAAATTCCTGTTGCTGTTTTTACAATAGCTGTTCTTACAAAATCATCTTTCCCTGATTAAACCTCTTGAATTCTACCCATTTTCCATTTTAATGGTGGTAAATTTTCCTCTTTAATAATTACCAAATCTCCTACTTTTATGTTTCTATTGGGTTGTAACCATTTTGTTCTATTTATTAGATTCCCTAAATATTCTTTTTGCCACCTTTCCCAAAAGAGTCATTTTCTGTAAATGTTCCCAACGATTGAGTCGATTTATTGGAGTTTCCCTATAATCCTTTTCGTCAGGAATTCTAAGTAGTGCTTCACCTATTAAGAAATGTCCTGGAGTAATTGCATTAAGAGATGTTGGATCATCACTTAAAGCATATAAAGGGCGTGAATTCACACACGCTTCTACCTGACATAAAACTGTAGCATACTCTTCAAATGTTAAACTGGTTTCTCCTATTACCCTAATCAAATGATGTTTTGCAGATTTTACTGCCGCTTCATATATTCCTCCTGGTGTTGTAAAAGTCCAAGTAAAATCGAATTTCTCTTCTAATCTTTGAACATTCCTTTGAATTTCCTATATAATTTCCCTTAAAAAATAATTTGCTCCTACAAAATTTGTCCCATTATCTGAAATTATTTTTGAAACTATTCCTCGTCTCAAAATTAACCTTTCAAAAGCTGCTATATAAGCTTGTGTGCTTATATGGTAGTTCAAAAGAGATATAGAGAGTATAGTTCTCTAATGAAATTCTAGCATTTGCTAATTTAAAAAAGTTAATCAAGAGATATTCATTTGAATAGAGAGTAAGAATGTAATCTTTATGTAATTGTTGATGCATTTTTTTAATGCTTTTAGCAATTTGCTCAGATGGTATTATTTCTAAAATGTTAGAAAGTTCAGAATATTTTAAATGTTGAAATTGTGTTTCTATTGCGAAAATTGCTTTCTGTATTTCATATAATTTTTTGCATATTTCAGTATCGGTGGAGTTAACTTTTAATTTGCCAAATCTCCTATGGTACTTTGATGAAGATGATCCCAATATAGTGATTCCAATCAACGCTTCAAATAGAAAAGAGAATATAATACTGAACACATGCTTCGATCTCGGTCTGTCCCAAATAAACAAACATTTTAATCACAATGAAAGACTACTCGACTTAATTTGGACAACTGACTCCGATATATTCAAGACAAAACTTAGTGAGTCTTTTTTGGTGAAACTGGAAAATCATCATCCTGCAATCGAGATAACTGTTCAAAATTTTGAACAATTGAATATAATCAATAAGTCTTTTACAGAATATTATTATGATTTTTACAATGCCAACTATGATTTTATCAATGAACAATTAAATGAATTAAATTGGAATGTAATTTTACAGGGTGATTCACTTTCGGTGAAAATAGAAAAATTCTACCGGGAAATTCACGTTGTAATTGAACATTGTATTAAAACAGAGAAAACAATCATCTCATCCAAAATGGTATGACAAAAATCTTGCCAATATGAAGAATAGATTAAACAAATTGCATTTCAAAATGAAACATGAGAATAATGATGATTTAAAACTACGATATAGAGAACTTCGTCGAGATTTCAACAAATGTGTTCGTTCAACTTATAGAGCATACAAGTTGAGAATGGAGCAATCAATTGAAATAAATCCACAAAAGTTCTTCGACCACGTAAATAGTTTTAAACGTGTTTCTGAAGAACTTCCAAATGAAATGAAACTTAACTAATCGACAGGAAATAATTGGAAGGATATCGTAGAATTGTTTGCTAAACATTTTTCAAATGCTTACACTAAACCAAACGTCATAGAAAATAACGATGATTATGTGATTATAAAAGACAAATGTATCAATATTCCATTTATCAACTTGACAAATATTATTCTTGAAAAAATTGACAAACTACCGAACAACTTGGTTGCCGGACCTGATGATATACCAAACATTTTTATAAAGAAATGTTCACGTTCATTGATTGATCCAATAACCTCGTTACTTCTTGAATCATTGCAGAGTAGTGACATTCCATTGATATGGAGAACATCTTTTGTTAGACCAGTTTATAAAAGTGGAAATCAAGGCTATGTAAATAATTACAGATAGGTCGCGTTACAATGTGTCATTTCCAAACTGCTGGACTCCATCATTGCACAACACATAAACTTCTATGTGAATATAATTATATTGATTATAATGATTGACTCAAACCAACATGGATTTCTCAGGGGTAGATCAACAATTACAAACTTGATAGAATTCACATCAAATGTTATAGGAAATATGAAAAATGGAAACCAAACTGATGCCATTTATTTGGATGTTGCAAAAGCATTAGATTCTGTTGATGTAGGTCTCTTGATCCATAAATTAAGAATAATGGGTTTAAATAATCAAATACTGAAATGGATCGATACATATCTACATAATCGTAAGCAAATTTTTAAGATTAAAAATGTTAAATCTAAACAGATTGAAGTCACATCTGGAACGGGACAGGGGTATCCTATTGGGGCAACACTATTTATTCTATTCGTAAGTGATTTGTCTGATGATGTTCTCCGAATCTCAAATTCATTTGTTTGCAGATGATACAAAACTGTCAAAAGAAATAGCAACGTACAATGACTGTTTTATTTTGCAAAACGATTTGACTAAAATTGCTGAATATTTTTCAAAAAACTTCTTGAAACTAAATGTGGAAAAAACAAAAATGATTTCTTTTCGACGAAATTCCTTAAAAATAGATTTTTCCTATACAATTGACAACAATCAAATTGAAAGAGTTGAAGTAATTAGAGACTTAGGAGTTTTATTATATATAAAAATGAATTTCAAAAACCACATCGATTATATTGTCACCAAAGCCAAATCTAGACTTGCATGGATTAAAAGATTCGGCAAAGATTTTGAAGACCCTTGGACGATTAAACGACTATTTTTTACATTTGTTTTGCCAATAATTGAATATGGTGTACAAATATGGAACCCACATTACGACGATATGAAGATTAAAATTGAATCTATTCAAAAACAGTTCTTGTTATTTGCATTAAGGAAGCTAAGATGGACGCATCAATATATACTTCCACAATATGAACATAGATTATTACTTCTACAAATGACCACTTTGGAAAATCGAAGAAGCATTGCTCAAACAATATTTATACTGAAAGTTCTCAATGGTGAAATTTCTTCGAATCATATTATGAATAAAATTAGCATTATAGTGTCACATCATATCACACGTGTTACTAGATTTTTAAATGTACTAGTGTATAGATTAAATTACTTGCAATATGAACCAACAAATTATATGTTAACTACTTTCAACAAATTGTCTTGTATGAAAATGCCGAATTGTGATAATTTCATTATTGATTTTAATTTAAGTACTGAAACAATTAAAAAAAAACTAAATGAATTTTTCAAGAGGTACTGACTGAGTTGATACACATAATTTTTCGTAATTATTCTTAAAATTTTCCAAATTTATATTGTAAACATGGATTGTATATAAAGGGTTGTCCATTACAGACGCAGGAAAGTAAACGAAAATAAAACTAATTAAGGTTAGTGATAAAACCAAGTTAGGTACTTTATTTTGAAGGTACATTTATACCATTTATGTGTGAAAAATAATATCACTCAAATGTTCACCGCGACTGGTTTTACAGACGTTGATCCGATGGTCGAAATTTTCGATGACATTTTCCAATAGAGACGTTTCTATGGCATTTATCTCAGCAATAATGTTGTCTTTAAGGTGTTGGATGGTTGCTGGTTTATCCACATACACTTTGCTCTTCAAAAATCCCCATAAAAAAAAGTCTAACGGTGTTAGATCGCATGATCTTGCTGGCCAATTCACATTTCCATTGCGAGAAATTAAGCGGTCACCGAAAAATGATTGCAAATGATGGATGTTGTCACGTGTGGTGTGGCAAGTTGCACCGTCTTGTTGAAAAAAAACATCATCCACATCTAATCTATCAAGTTGAGGCAAAAAAAAGTCCACTAACATGGCACGATACCGCTGAGAATTGACCGTAACCGTCTTTCCATCGTCATCCTCAAAAAAATAAGGTCCAATGATGCCTTTCGACCACAATGCACACCAAACAGTCACTTTTTGAGGATGCATTTGTTGTTCATGATATTCACGAGGATTTTCAGTGGCCCAGATGCGACAATTTTGCTTATTTACCGTGCCGTTTAGTGTGAAATGAGCCTCATCGCTAAAGATGATTTTTGATGAAAAAGCAGCGTCAACTTTCCTGTGTTCGATGAGCCAATCTGAGAACACACGACGCGAAAAATGGTCAATTGGCTTCAGTTCTTGAGTTAATTGGATCTTGTAAGCGTGTAAATTCAAGTCTTTGTGCATAATTCTGTGCAAACTGGTCCGAGAAATGCCCAATTCAAGCGAACGTCGTGTTGTTGACTTTTTCGGGTCTTCTTTCACACTTTCCTTTACAGCAGCGATATTTTCTGCTGAACGAGCACTTTTTGGTCTACCAGACTTTGGCAAATCACTCACCGAACCAGTAGCCTCAAATTTACGCACTAAACGACCGATTGTTGTCTCATTTGGACGGTTATTCCGACCAAAATGATTACGTAATGCGCGAAACGTATTTTTTATTTTTGCACCATTTTTATAGTGCTCTTGAATAACAATAATGCGTTCAGAAATAGAATATGACTCCATAGCGATAAATGGTATACATTCAACTAACAAAATAACATATGGATGACATGAAACCAAAATGGTGTATCTGTCAAACTGACGTATACTTTCCTGCGTCTGTAATGGACAACCCTTTATTTATAAACCTTTATTATCAAATAAACCACCTCCGGCAAAGAAATGCTGTACGGTGCCGACTATTATTATTATAACTATTGAATTCAATAATTCAATATTTGTCGTGGTTATATTTTGAGTATTTGAAAATTCGTATATTTTCTCATTTTTGACATTTTTCCCGAGCATTTTTTCCAATTGAATTCCTTCTTTTGGGCATTGTTCTTTAAAAAATTTTATATTCTCGTTTATATATTTAATGTTGTTAATTTCGAATTTGTATGTAATTATTCCTGAGCTTGTTTGAAAGTAAACAATATTTTCTTTTTGGAGACTCACTTTATCCAAATCATTGTCAGGTAGAATTTTAATTCCCTATGTCAGAATATACCCAATTTGAATATTGATGAAGAAACTATTTTGCAACAAGTTAGTGATTTGCCAAATAATTTGGTTTCTGGTCCAGATGGTATACCAAATTTGTTTATTAAAAACTGTATTGGAGTTACTTGTTGCTGATTTGCCTAACATCAGTGGAGATTCGTTCATTCTTTCATTTGCTGATGATGTTAGGCTTTCTCACCATATAACTTCAATTAATGATTGTTTTATTCGCCAAGAAAGTTTGAACAATGTGGTTAAATACTTTGAATTGAATCAATTAAAACTGAAAGTTAATAAGACAAAAAGGATGATTTTTCATCGCTTTGGAAATGTTATTGATTACAATTACACTATTGATGGGTCAGTAATTGAAAGAGTTGATCAAATGAAGGATCTTGGTGTAATTTTGGACGAGAAACTTAATTTCAAGGCTCATATTGAATTTATGGTAGCCAAAGCAAAGTCTAGGTTGGCTTGGATCAAACGTTTTGCCAGAGAATTTAATGACCCATATACAATTAAAGTTTTATTTTTTAGTTTTGTTATTCCGATTCTAGAATATGGATCTCAAGTATGGAACACTCACAACTTGGGACAGACAAGAAGAATTGAATCTATCCAAAAGCAATTTCTGTTATATGCATTGAGGAGATTTAGATAGAGTAATGGATTTCACCTTCCGCGGTATGAACATAGATTGCTATTGCTTCAAATGATCTCTCTGGAGAATCGTAGGAAGATTGCACAAGTGATGTTTATACTAAAACTAATCAAGTGTGAAATATGTTCGGATGCTCTTTTAGAGAAAATTCAATTCAGAATTCCATATCACTCTGTTAGAAATATTCAATTCTTAAAAGTCCATATTGTTAACAATAGTTACAAAAGTTTATGCCATTGAATTTTATGATTGAGTCTTTTAACTGTTGTTATAATGAAAAAACTCCTATTCAGAATCAGTTTGTTATTGACTTTCATGTTAGCTCCGATGTAACTAAAAAGAAGCTTAATGAATTATTTAGGATATTGTAAAATTTTACCTCAATTTTCTTGGGGTTTGCCTTAATACCATCTTTGGACACAATGTGTCCCAAATATTCGAATGTTTTTGCGTAAAACGTACATTTGGATATTTTTAATTGCATATTATGTTGTTTCAATAGTTGCAGTACGTCCCGAAGAATTTTGTCATGTTCTTCTTTGGTTTTGGCGTAAATGATTACGTCGTCCAAGTATACATATACACCCTTACCGATTACAGGAGAGAGAATAGTGTTGATTGCTCTCTGCCAAATCAAAGGAGCGGTGGATAATCCAAATGGCATTCTAATCCA
Source organism: Resseliella maxima (assembly GCA_029041755.1). NCBI lineage: Eukaryota > Metazoa > Arthropoda > Insecta > Diptera > Cecidomyiidae > Resseliella > Resseliella maxima. Next base: position 11,884 of record JAQOWM010000654.1, read on the forward strand.
TCTGTACTTGAAACTACCGGCAGTGAATGCTGTATAATCTCTGCTTTCTTCATCTACTACAATCTGATAAAATGCGTTTTTGATATCCAGTGTAGTGAAAAATTCGCAACCCGATAAACCATCTAATATATCATCGATTAAAGGTATAGGAAAATTTTGAAACTCTGTGATTTCATTCATTTTTTTGTAATCTACTACACAACGTAGGTCTGTTTTTGTACCGAAATCATCTTTTTTTGGTATCAACATGACTGGAGAATTGTAAGCGGATTGGCATTTTTCAATTATGCCTTGATGTTCGTAATCTTCCATGATTTCTTCTAATATTTGTTTGTGTTTATGTGGTATTCTATATTGACGAACGTTCACAGTCTTAGAACCCGGAATTATTTTAATGGAATGTTTTAACAATTCGGTGCTACACAATGAATAACCTTCAATGAAGAATTGCCCTGGAAATTCTTTGCAAATTGTTTCAATATATGATTTTTCATTTTCGGAGCAATGGTTGAGATTTAATTTATTAAAAATGAATTCTGATCAAGAATTTTGACTATTTTTGTCAAAGTTTTGTTTACGATTTGTAAATATTTGTTCGCTTATCTTGACATCTGTAGGATTAATTTTTAAATCTTTGAATTTTTGTAATTCTTTAGTATAATGATTGACAGCTTTGAAATATTTTCCATACTCAGATTGACTTTCATTTTTATCTTTAGCAATCTATACAATTTCTTGATTGTCATCATCAACATGCACCTTGACATCATAAAACAAACGGCAAACAGATTTGGAAATCATCGCTTAATAGTTTTGGGTGATTTCAATTTGTATGATATTGGTTGGGCGTTGGATGAAGATGAGGAAAGTTATGTACCATACACAAATGTCATTGACAACGATTCAAATCAACGTTCAAATTATTATACAACAGCTATGAAATTTTTACAGGATATTTCGGGTTTTCCGCTGTATCAGATGTCACACTTCGTTAATGATGTTGGTAACATTTTGGACCTTGTATTTACCAACAATACTAATGACGTGGGAGTTTGTATCGATCAGTTTACAATTATTGAACGTGACCAACAAGATAAATTCCATACGCCTTATGAAATCACATTTAATTATTACGAAAAATCAACTTTAAACAGAAACACAGTTACTACTTATGCATATAAAAGAGGAAACTATGTACGAATGTGTCAACAAATGGAAAATATCAATTTTGCACATGAATTCAAGAATAGAAGTGTAGAATCGTCATATGAATTCTTTCAAATTCAAATTAAATCACTTATACAAAATAATGTCCCAATGATAACATTTAACAAATTTGAAAATAAACCGAAATGGTGGACTTCCGAATTGCAACGTAAAAAAAATCGACGTGACAAACTATACAAACGTAAACCAAAAGGTATAATTACGGAGGAATACATAGCAGCCGTTGAAGAATTTGACGCACTTCAGACGAGACTACATGATGAATATATAGAGAAAGTACAAAACGACATCAAAACAAATCCAGCAGAATTTTGGAAATTTGCAAAAATGAATAGCAAATCACAGACGTATCCAAGTCAAATGAATTACAATGATTGTGTATCCAAAACAACTAGTGAAACGGTTGATTTATTTGCTGAGTACTTCGAATCGATTTATGAGCGTGATGATGAAATGTGTAACTTAAATGATGTTTATCACTCGGTTGAAACATCACAAGAAATTAACATCACAATGTTTGATATAGAAAATGCTATAAATTTATTGAAAATTAAAACAAGTATTGGTCCAGATGATCTGCCATCAATTGTGGTTAAAAAATGCGTTGATGCAATAGTTTGGCCAATATGGCTTTTGTTTCAAAAAACGTTCGACAACGGTAAAATACCTGAAGCACTTAAACTATCAAGAGTTGTACCGGTATACAAAAAAGGATCAAAAACGGACATAACTAATTACAGAGTAATTGCAATTAGCTCAATTATCATGAAAATCTTCGAAATATCTATTAAACATAAATTGTATTTGATTATCGAACCAAAATTAACCAACGCACAGCATGGTTTCAGAGCAAAGAGATCTGTTGAATCAAATCTGATGAATGTTTCAATTTATGTACATAATGCGTTTGAACATGGTAACCAAGTTGACATTTTTTATGGTGATTTTTTAAGAGCATTCGATAAAGTATGTCATCGTAAACTATTAGAAAAGTTGTCCAAATTCAATTTAGGTTCAAAAACTGCCAAATGGATTTATGAATTTTTGGTAGACAGAAAGTGTTTCGTAAAAATTGGCAATCACAAGTCGCGACAATACTCGACACCATCTGGAGTACCTGCCGGTAGCACATTAGGACCTGTACTATTTTTGATTTTCATTAATGATATTGTGGAAATTATTGAGAATGGTGTTTTGCTTCTTTTTGCTGACGACTTGAAAATAATGCAAAAAATATCAAATGAAAATGATTGCTTACTGTTACAAAATGATATAAATAACGTACTGTGTTGGTGTGTGGAAAATCGCCTATTTTTTAACAATCACAAATGTGCCGTATTCACCGCTTCTAGGAAAACAAACTTCATTCAATATGAATATGAACTCAATAATCAAAATGTAGAGCGTCAAACTGAAATTCGTGACCTAGGGGTGTGGATAGATAGACGTTTATCGTTTGGTCACCACATTGAACAGATTACAATTAAATGTCGTCAACTCATTGGTTGCATAAAAAGATATTCAAATGGAAATTTCAATTTGAATACACAGAAAATATTGTATTTGGCATATGTACGATCTCGTATGGAATTTGCATGTGTAATATGGAATCCTTATCAGGAAATATACATAAGTGATATTGAATCCGTGCAAAAACAATTTGCAATGTATTTATTAGAAATTAGAAGCAATACCAGATCAATTAGTTATATTGAAAAATGCAAATTATTAAGTCTACAACCACTAAGGTTAAGAAGGGAAATTGCAGATGCACTTTTTGCATATGATGTGTATTATAAAAATATCAATGATCATAAAATAAGTGAAAATTTTGTCTCTATAAACTCATTCTATAGGTTAAGGGATGTGAGATTGTTAGAGGAACCATTCTATAGAAGAGACTATACCAAATATCAACCGATTGCTAGAATGATTAGAATTATGAATGAACATTCGAATATTGTTAGAGATTCAACGACTAAAATCTTATTTAAAACTAAAATTCTGATGAAATTGTCTACTTATGTTAGTAGTGTTGAAGATTATGTTTAATGTAATGATGTTGTAACATTGTATAATTATCAATTTTCATACGGCCAATTTTTTGGCTTGGCTTTAAAATAAATAAAAAAAAAAAAAAATAAATAAATAAATCTACTACACAACGTAGGTCTGTTTTTGTACCGAAATCATCTTTTTTTGGTATCAACATGACTGGAGAATTGTAAGCGGATTGGCATTTTTCAATTATGCCTTGATGTTCGTAATCTTCCATGATTTCTTCTAATATTTGTTTGTGTTTATGTGGTATTCTATATTGACGAACGTTCACAGTCTTAGAACCCGGAATTATTTTAATGGAATGTTTTAACAATTCGGTGCTACACAATGAATAACCTTCAATGAAGAATTGCCCTGGAAATTCTTTGCAAATTGTTTCAATATATGATTTTTCATTTTCGGAGCAATGGTTGAGATTTAATTTATTAAAAATGAATTCTGATCAAGAATTTTGACTATTTTTGTCAAAGTTTTGTTTACGATTTGTAAATATTTGTTCGCTTATCTTGACATCTGTAGGATTAATTTTTAAATCTTTGAATTTTTGTAATTCTTTAGTATAATGATTGACAGCTTTGAAATATTTTCCATACTCAGATTGACTTTCATTTTTATCTTTAGCAATCTATACAATTTCTTGATTGTCATCATCCTGAGATGGCAAATCTGTCTCTTGGAGAGATTTATTTACTTTCGCATTTCGCGATATAATTTTTATCTCATTTCGAGATTTTAAAATAGCTTCATTTCGAGCTTCATTTTCATTGGTCTCTTTTTGAGCCATATTAATTTCGTTCGCATTTCGTGATATTTTCTCGTTTCGAGATTTTATGATAGTCTCATTTCGAGCTTCATTATTATTGGTCTCATTTCGAGCCTTATTTTTGTGGGTCTCATTTCGAGCCTCATCATTTTGTATGATTGTAGAGTCGATGAATGCGCTCTGCCATTTCATTTAAATTAAGTTGGATGCAGATTTTGGACATGTTTATAATTGCTCCAAATGGGCATAAGAAGTCATAACCAAGATAACCGTCGGCTGATCCAGTGTATTTTCTATCAATCAAGTGTAATGTTGTCCCCAACAAACGACCTTTGATTGCAAAAATTGAATAGACCATGCCTTTAATTTTTATGAATGCTTCTTTTCCAACCAGTCCATACAGGTCAAGCGAGTAATTTATTCTTCGTGTGGAATCAACAATTATATCATCGGCTTGAAACTTATACTTGCGCCGGTATCAATTAAAAATTTAAGTGGCCTAGTAGTCAAATTTGAATTTAAAGTGATATATGGTGCTCCATTTTCATTTATTATATTGATTTCAATGATTTCATTAATATCATTGCAAAATTTTTTGTTTATATTTACTTGAAAATTTTTTAATATGTTTAATATTTTTTCATTATTAAGAGAATTGCGGAAATTTATTGAGGTGGATGACATATGTTGGCCTTCATATCTCATCCCTTTTAGTTTTCCGATTGGATTTGGACGTTTTGAACTTGAACGTCGTTTGTTCTGGCCACATTTGTGTTCTTTGATTTTGTCTAGGTCGATCGTTTCTTTGACCCTGTTCTTGGCTGTTATGATTGTTCTGATTGTATCGACGATTGCCATTGGACCAATTGCCGCCATTGTTGCCATTTTGTTGATAGTTGCGACCGTTATCTGAATTATTATTCGAGTTTCTTTGCCAATTTCGAATGTTTCGGAAAGGTCTATTTGAAAACGAAGGGTTTTGAGATCTATTGCCATTATTGTAGCCCCTGATGGCATTGACCAGAAAGTTTAAGTCCCCATTATTGCCGTCTTTCTTTCTGCATTCGCTGGATCTGTGACCATTGATTTTTCAAAACGTGAAACATAATTCTGAGTTAGGGATTGTAAATCTACTGTCGTTTTCGGCCTCGATTGAATAGGCTATGGCATCTTCTAAAGAACTTGCTCCGCGAGTCAGGAGTCTGTCTTTTAATTTCAGATCTCTAATGCCTTTAGAATATGCTCGTCGTGCTATACGATTGTATTCTATTATTATTATTATTATTATTACTGCACCAAACAGCGTTTCTTCGCCAAAGGTGGTTTATTTAAATAATTAAAATATATTTACAATTCATTAAATTAGAATAATTAGTTCAATAATTGCATCGATTCATCAATCAATTGCCAATCCTAACGATTTCGGAGCAACTCACTATGATTTCTGAACTGCAAAACTGAATCCAAAAACAAACAGACATTGATCAGTGTATCAAATTCTTAAACAATCCAATTAACCTTTTCTTAACAGCATCCGAACTAACATTAAAATCAATTACAAACTCATTCAGATTTCGTTTATTGTAATATTTGTTAAATTTCTCAACTAAGATTTTCAAAGGCATATACTTCTGATAACCAATGTTCTCTGTGTGAATTTTCAAAAATTCAAAATTTCTGACAGAATGATATGGAATCCTGAATTGAATTTTCTCCAAAAGAACCATCGAACAAATTTCACCCTTGATCAATTTTAATATGAATAATATCTGAGCAACACTTCTGCGGTTTTCCAATGAAATCATTTGTAACAACAGCAATCTATGTTCTAACTTTTGATCTTCTGGCAACTTATTAAAAATATAGCATTTCTCGTTAAACAGTTTTCGAGCATGATTGGCGTATTCGCTAATTGATTCATTTTGACCCTGGTGCATATTTTCTAATTGGCTAGTTATTATGTCTTTATTGGTCAAATATGCAAAATGATGAAGAAGTTTATCTCTCAGTATGTAATAATTCATATCATGAATGTTTGTAATTATGTTGCGCGCTTCTCCCCTTAATTGCAGATTAATTGTTTCAATTAATTCATTTTTTTCTTCTACCGTTTCCCATGTATCATTGAGAGCTTCTATCAGACCATAAATGATAATGTTCTGAAGATTGAACTTTATTGTTGACGAAAGAATTGTCTTTTTTCTTGGTTCCAGTTGGAATTGTGGTGTAGCCGGCTCAGCTATGCATCATTGAATAACATCCAAATTATGAGAATATTCAACGATGCATATGCGATCACCGTCACACATTTAATGAATGAATCAGATAAATATTGGTGTCGTAAAGCATTGATATTTTTCATGATGCCAAATCTGGATGATTCCAGGTTTTCTATTGTCTTTGACGGTTCCAATGTTTACCAATGTTAATTTTTTTGACTATGTCAATGTTTGACAGTAATTTTGACTATATTGTCAATATTCAACGATGCCCTTAGTTTGTCTTTTTGTCAATGTTTGTTCTTTTTGACAACATTTTCAACGATGCCAGGCTTTTTTATATTGTGTTTTATGGTGCCAACCAATTTTTATTGGGTTTGTCAATGTCAATGTTTGGACGATGCCTGGCTCTCTATATCGTTTTTGACGATGCCAATGTTTGGACGATGCAAGGCGTTTTGTATCGTTTTTGACGATGCCAATGGCTTATAATGTCAATGGCTAACGATGCTAATTGCTTACGATGCCAATTGATTACAATGCCAACTGCATACGATGCCAATTGCTTACGATGTCAACTGCATACGATGCCAATTGCTTACGATGCCACTTGCTTACGATGCCAACTGCATACGATGCCAATTGCTTACGATGCCAATTGCTTACGATGCCAACTGCTTACGATGCCAAGTTCTTAGTTCGCAGCGCCAATTGTATATGATTTCGCCTGCTCAATCCCAAATCAGGCAGAAATCACATACTTTGTGAAAATCAAGGAAATAATAAAACAGAAGTGTTTATTTTAAATATGAATTTATTTTATTTTATTCAATATTTATTTACAACTTATTCACTGTACTTATTATTTCACTTTATGATTATCACTTTATGGAAGTCCTGATGGAACTGACTCGATCCACTTAGATTCGGCTGTCCTTATATATGATTCTAAGCAAGCTTCATTGAGTTGCCGGCAGATGTAAGGACAGCCGATGTGGATTGGGGATAATCTTAACTGTCTATGTATCTTAATGAACTAAAGTACTTTCGAGTTGAGTGAATTAATTAATGAAATAAATTATTAATTCATTAATTTAATATTTATTATTTTATATTAATTTATCAATTAATTATAATAATTTGTAATTGAATTTAAA